>JBBJLS010023787.1:0-14940 GCA_037577275.1 Bryconaethiops microstoma
TTCTGCTCAGTGCCTCCAGTCATTGGGTGAATGAATACAATTCCACAATCAACACACCTAATTTAATCTACTGAGGTAAAAAGAGCCAAACCAGGTATTTGATGGAGCTGCAAGTAAGACTGGGCTTCCATGAGGAAAGAGGTCTAGAAACAGTTAAGTGAACACTTTGCCATACACAAAACCACCCTTTACTGTATTAATATTGTTTGTATTTGTTGTCATGTTTTTGTTTTAACACTAACTTAAAACCGCTGCCCAGTAGTAAACAGCTTTTAAGCGTAATTTTCTCAGGTGCCTAAGACTTTTGCACAGGACTGTATCTCCTGATATAACTGTATAATCAGTGTAGCAGAGTTGCATTTTGGTCTCAGCAAAACTAATGTGATGATCGCTTTGGTGTTTAGTGGTGTTTTACTTATATTCTAGCAAGTAATACTGAGTAATTTTACTCCTAAATGTGATTTCGGATAGTTACATTGATGTAATAACTGGTAGGTCAGAGCTCACCGTACACAGCCAGCTCAAAATTACAGCTGTCAAACTTGTCTCTGGATGAAACCTCACACCGGTAACCGCCAGCAAAGTTGGCCATAGCTTCAATGATGTGCATCTCAAAGGTGTATACCTGCGAAATCAGGAAACAGTTCACAAATGGAATTTCATTAATATAATCCAGCATGTGACTGTAAGCTTTTTTTGTGTATAACAATGAGCATAAAGGCATGATCACAATTATAGAGCATTTCTGTGAATGTATTGATGTATTTGACCATCAGACATTTCTGTGTTTCACAATATTGAAACATATCAATGTATGCATACTGAAACATAGCCACATTTATACTCATAGAACATATAACAATTAAAATTAGGGCAGTCATAGATAGAACAGCTGTAGTGTGACCAGAACAGACCTTCGTGCTGCGGTCATAGTGTTCCTTGAGCTGCAGGTGTTTGCCTGACTTGCTGGCCAGATCCATCCACTTCCCTTTGAACCATCGAACCGTGGGCTTCTTAAGCAGAGACTCACCACAAACCTTTGCCACAAAGGTAATATTCGCACCTGTAGAGGATAGAAAGAGCTCCTTCTGCATCTCACCTTTGACCTGGTGCATTTTTCGCTCTGTGTGCTGTGGTGTGATCAAGAGCTGAAAAAACATGGAGATGCCCGCATACCAAATGGTCTCATAATGTGTAAAAGGATCAAACTAGACCGATAAATTTATACTACCAGTTCTCATCAACTGTCTAACTGTCTCAACACAGCTTGTATGTGCAATTTAAAACGTGGCCTAGATGTAGCTAAAATAGCCATCACTCACCCACAGTCACCTCCCCGCTCTGAGGCTTCTCAGTAAAGAGGCCAGTCAGATCCTGCCGGGTGTCAGGTTGATGGCTTTCAGGATGGTCTGGTGAATGATGGGACAGATGTTAAGTTGTCGTACCTAATTGATTTATTTGGTGTGATTTAAAGAGGTGGTGTAGTAGTGTTTATTTCTGACAACATTGTTAGTAGATAATAAATAGTGCTAGCAGTAGTAATATCAATAATAGTCACAGCAGATGTGCTATTTTAGTCCAAGAAAGAAGAAATTCATTTACCATCATGAGCTCCAGTGTCTGGGGCTTGATCTTTGGCCTCTGAAGTTTTGGCTGGTTCTGCTGGAGCCTCTTGTGGGGCATCTGATGGAGCATCCGCAGGGGGCGCTGCATCTGGAGGGGTCTCTTTTGCTGGAGCTTCAGCTGCTGCCTTCGCCGGTACTTTGGCTGGAGAACATTACAAAAACATCATGCAATGTACTGAACTGACTGAAAGCCAATCTAAAGTGCCACATAACCATGGCCAGTAGCAATAAAATGGTGCTGAATATGCAATTAGCAACTTTTCCACCTCTAACATCCTGCAATAAGTGTTGAAGCATCCAAATCCTGAAAGAGTTCACATACTTTTTCAGCAGTCCTGATTGAATTAAAATATCCTAGACATTCTCCATCTAAAGAAATAAGGGAAATAAATCGGCCTCCAATGTTTCAAAGGAACTGATGAGTAATTATACCATAGCAGCACCCAACTAGATTTGCTATGACTGCTAAATAAAGCCTCTGAAGTATTTTCCTCAAATATGTCAGCAATGGTTTGAACTCTTTTGTTATCAGTTTTTCCACGAACACCCCCTCCTCATGCTGTCAAGTGCCTCTTAGGGGGGCAACCTCTAGATCCAGAGGTGAAGGTCAATGGTGTTTGGAGTGAGCTGTGGTTGGAAGAGGTCTGGTATTCATGGTTCACCTCATGGCAGGCTTTTTCTTAGAACTGACCCAGAAAGGCGCAACGATTTCAGTTGTTTTTGTGTCCACAGCATCAAAATGGGTACAACTCAAGTGCGTGTTAAATTCTCTATTAATTTTAGTAAGATCGGCCAACAAATAGTGCTGATTCTGTGTAGCGCTGGTGGCTGTTACACAAGCTAAACAGTGCAGTTTTACAGGAAGTTCCACACAGTGCACAGTAATAAGGGTCAAGATATGATGGTCCAAAGCTGGAAGATGTCACACAGAGTGAAGTGTTGGTCAGCCAACGTGACAGTGATGCAGTCAGGATACAAAGTGCAAGTGTGAAACCCACCTTCTGCTTCTTTGACCTTAAGCTCGAATTTCACTTTTGAGCCCCCAGCGATAACAGCATACCCTGCTGCATCTTCTGGGGCAGCATTGTTTATGGTGAGGGAGTGCTTGTTGCCCTCTGCTGATATTGCACATTTGTCACTGGATGTGATGTCTTTAGCATCCCGCTGCCATCTTACTTTGGCATCTGCTTTCTCTGTCTCTGCTTCGAAAACCACCTTCGCCCCAGCCTCAGCAGTCTGACTTTTCGGTTTCTTGATGAAAGCAGACACTGGGGAGGGCAGGGATGATGAGGGAGAGGAGTTGAGATATAAAACGTTTTGATATGTGCAAGGAATACTCATGTCCATGCCTTTCCAAAGTGGGGTTGGCGGTTGGGAAATTATTTAAATCAAGCAAGTTTCATTACACATACAGGCCCATTTAAAGCATAAATGGCGCTGAGGGATCAATAAGAGTATTGATAAGTATTGGTATCGATAAGCAATATCAGTATTGATATCAGTATCGGTACAATCCTAACTGTACCATCCCTATGTACAAGATGGACACAGATTTTATACAATTATAGGATTCTGATTCACACATCTGATTCACGAATGGGACTTACAGTACTGTGCAAAAGTCTTAGGCGTCTGTGAAAATAATATTTAAAATCTCTTGATGAGCAGTGAGTGTTTTTTCACATTAATATTACTAAAAATATACTAAAAGCACTTGGAACTGACAAGCCGTATCCATTACCACAACAAAACTATAAAACCAAAATCATCTTAATTCAGTCTCTTTTTTCTCATTTTCTGAGTGCTGATTTTGTATGCTAATGACTTCTTCTCTCACTGGCTGTCTCAGGTGGCAGGGTAGGGCCAGGGGGTGTGGTCATACAATCAGTATCAACCATACAAGTTCAAGTTTTGAAATGTTTGCATGAGTCACTAAACTATGTGCATGTGCCAGTCTGGCACATCATCACACAGAAATGTGCAAGAGAGAAACATTCAAATTCACTTTGGAAGTACTTCTGTTTACCACCAAAACAAAACCCCACCAGATTTCTTTTTGGTAAAAGGGATCTCAGCATTATGATAGTATCAAGCTATTGGTGGTTAATACTTGCATTTTAAAGCAGCTCCCTAGATTAAATAAATCTGAAGATATTTGATCCTCAGAATAGACATTCAAGTAACATATGAGACACACCGATCATACATCCAGGTACCTATGCATGGCTATTTGTAATTTGTGTACACTGGAATGTAAAGACTATACAGATGGACCAAAGATCCTGATTTAGGAAACCAATTCAGTTACAACACTTGGCTAAAAAGAAACGTCCTGTTGTGAGCAAAATATGTGGGAGGATTAATTCCCCTCCAAACTCTCCTCCAAAAGTCAAGGTCGAGGTCAAAGTAAACATAGTTGTCTTCTCAGCTATATACATGTATACAGTAAGATGAGATGTGTAGCTCCAGATTTTACAGAATACAAAAAGACACGTAGAATACACATATGTGAATAAACTACAAATATAAACTCTAAACTAGAAGTAAAATGTGCAATTAATGCTAGGGTCATTTTTAACATCCAAAAATTGCGTAAATGTTGCATCAGTAGCCGAGTGGAAAGCAAACATAATACCGGAATCTAATTATGTGTTTTATATGTGCAAATGATCAGCAGCGGTGCAATATGAATATACAGTCAATCTATGAAAATACAAAAATGCTGGGACAGTACAAATGTAAGATGAGCTGAGAATCAGGTCTGATTATCCCCCAAAACACTGTTAACATCAACATAAAAGAATCAATTACTGATACATCATTGTGTACACTTTCTATCAAATATGTCCATGTGTATAAACAGCCGTAGCAATATTGAAAGTCATGAGGCCGGCTGAGCGGATGTAATAACATTTCCCAATTTCTTACATAGTAGATACATAGTAGATTCTTACATAGTAGATACTCTTTTTATTTAATTATGGTGTGCTACGTACATTACAAAATTTGAGCTTCTAAACCCATATAGTGTACAATTGGTCCATAATAAAATTCAGCATAAATGACTGAATAACTAATGGCTCTTTGTAAGACATATTATCGACTATTTGTGTGCAGGAGCCTGTATTTTAATTCCTGCATAGTGCACTGTAGGGGTAGGGACCCTTTTGAGACACAGCCTTGTTGTTTGTGTTACTCACGTCCTGTATTTCTCTTTACGGCATGTTGCTCAATGTTTACTTAAGCATTTGCGTGATAGTTCATTTTTTTCCAGCATCCTGACATTTAACAGCTAATAGTGTCTACCGAGTCTAAAGTATTATCAGGGTTACAGGTGAAACAATAGCAACAGCTGCAAAATGTGGCGTGCGTAAAAAATGTAAAGATGTGGCGTGTGGAAAAAAATTGCACAAGCCAAGATGACCACTGGTCCCAACTTGGAGCTCGTACTATATTTTGACTCTTCTTGTTTCTCTTTTAATCGTTGCCTATCTTAAGTCTTTGCATTTAATTCTGGCCTGACTTTAAAAGGAGCTGGGGGGGGGGGGGGGGGGGTCACAGAATGGCTTAGACTGCCTTTAAATATACACAAAACTTGTTGGCAGTTTAGATATTTTAATTATAAGCGTTATAATTAAGATATAGCCAGTTAATTTGTCTTTTTATTGCCTAAGATCACTGTTGAAAGGTCGCAGGGAGAATAAGGAGTTGAAAAACTGGACCACTGAGCCAAATGGGTATGATAGGAAATGTGGGGACCTGGATCTCACTCAATAAAATAATGATCTTTACTCAAATCATTTGTTTATTTTGTTCATTGGATTTTTCTGCACCCTTCTTGGGAAACAGTTCCTATGGCTATGGTTGTAGATCTCATCTGAATGAAGACAACATGGTTTGTTTGACTTGGTAAAGTGTAATATATACACAAGTTCACTTTTGTGAAACCCTGACTTTCAAATAATTGATTACTGCTTGTGTGAGAGCGCTGTGCTCTCAAAATATAGTTCAGCTTTGTTATGTGTTGACATCCAAGGCCACAGCTTCAAACTTTCTGGATCTATTCTGGTCATTGTTGTCGTTCTAATGCTTACTGACTGGTGAATCTAAAAATTAATTAAATTATCATCTTGCTATCCCATTCTGATGATGCATCTATTATCATTATTGCATTAACTGAATTACAAACAGAGTGATAGCAGCATTAAGCTAAAGTTTTTCTTCATTCAATTTGACATTCACTAACAATGGTTTCGGTGTTTTTGGAAACAAAATGTGTTTATTTTTACATTTTATTATGCAAATGTCTAATGTTGCTATGGAGACAGTTAGCCTGCGAGCCAATGTTTACTACTATTAGCAGCAGAGCGATGCTTAGACTATAAACATCTATCCCTACAAGTTGAAATACACAAGAAACACAGTTGGAATAACATTAGCTTTTTCACGCTGGCCTATTCAAATTCTGAAATAAATAAAGTAAATTGGTATCTTACAGTCACATGTTCTTTCTCTGTATTTAACCCATTCACCAAGCGCCTGGCGAAGCAGCGCCTGGGGAGCAGTGTGTGGGGACGGTACCTTGCTCAAGGGTACCTCAGTGGTGCAACTAGCTGTCCAGGGATTCGAACCCACGACCTTCCGATCGCAGGGGAAACTCCCTAAGCACCAGACCACCAGCAAGAATAAAACACCTTCAAATTATAATGACACACAAACAGCAGGGCAGTGATTATTTGCTAGATTTTGAAAATAAATCTATAGAAAGTCTTAAAAGTCTGCTTCAAAAATTCAGGATTTAAATTCAGGAAAAAATTCAGGATGCCCAGATTAAAAGAAAACTTTCTCCTTAGAATCTGACATCCACTAATGATTTCTGTGTTTCTGGAAACAAAGCATTCATAAGTTTTTTTTTTATTTCTCCGAACATCAGCTTTGTAAAGTGACAAATGGATGCTTTGGACTTTTAAAATACAAACACTGGTTGTCTTTTAAGAGTGAAGCAATGTTAGTGGCTTAATAAATGTCTACATTAAAAGAATCAATCAACAGATCAGTTCGGACCTACATTGGATCAAAAAAAAAAAAACACAGGGCTGACGTAAAAAAAAAAAAAAAAAGTTTGTTTCCAGAAACGCAGAAATTGCCCATAGTGCGTATCAGATTTAAAGAACCTTATTTAAACCTTAAACCTTATTTTAATGTTGGTATTCACACTGTTTGGAACTGCCACCTATATGTTGGCCATATTTCTGAAGTGCATCAGTTTTCATATACTAAGTTTGGCAGTTCCAGTAGGATCACATATTCTTGTATACTGAATTTGTTGTGGTCAGTGAGTGTTTAGCTAAAGGTGAACAAATACTGATCCACAGGCGGGTTCGAACCACCTACTCATAGCACCCAACACTTAAAAAACCAGCACCCTACCCATTGCTCTGCTCATAATTTCTTACAGTGAGAGAAAGACAAACTTGTTTCACATCAGTATGACATCCTTCATCAATTCATGGTTAGGCACTGGGAGTTGTGGAGCTTCACACTGTAAGACGTGTCTGTTATACCATATCCTGAACTGATCTTCTATACACCTGACCCACAATGACATGAGACCGCTCCTCTACTTTACATCTCTATCGTTTCTCAGTCTGTCCTGTTGGTCAGTTCAACCCTGGTTACTTTCTCTCACATATTATCTGCTATACAAGTGGTCTCTGGCCTCCTGAGAGTGGACAGAACCCCACAGGTCGGGACCCAAGTGTTCCAGTGACCAGCGCCCCACCACCTACACCAACGACAGACAAACAATACTTATGTGGCTTGCGGGCTAATTGTCTCAATAGCAACAACCAGCGTTCGTATTTCATAACATTGATGATCGGAGAAATAAAAAAAAACATAGACACTTTGTTTCCCGAAACACAGAAAATGGTCTTTTAAGTGTTGGGTGCTATGAGGAGATGGTTCGAACGTGCCAGTGGATCGGTATCTGTTCACCTTTAGCAGAACATTCACTGATCACATCAAGTTCATTATACAGGACCACATCAAGTTCAGCTCTAGCAGAACATTGATGCTTCATTTATTAGTAGTAGCTTATTAGGACGTTGAAAACATTTCAAGTAAAATAGCCATTACATGAATACTGTAAAATGCTCCATAATAAAAAAGCACACTTGTACATCTTTGTAAAGAAGGAATTCTCCAGGTTAAGATAATGTGTATGTGTCATTTTTATTATGCATCATAACTCTACATCAATATTTTTTCTGTGCCAGCACACATCAGTGTAAAAACGGAATATTTCACTCATAAAGGAAAGGGTTACCTGATATAATATAGAATAACAGCAACATACGAATGTACATATTGGTTTTTGTCAATGCGTAACAACAACATGAGCATATTGTCACAGACGCCCTCACGGAGAAATGGAGTAGGCCAGTACACAATATGAAAAATATGAATTATAAGGGATATTTCAGGGTTCTTTTATTAGTGCGGGCTACCAAGCTTCTTAGAAAAGATACTATAGCACAAGTTAGATGATCCAAATCATTTTGTTGGTTAAAATGTAATAAAGAGCTTACTTAGTGTTGAACACCATCTTATAAGAATTCTTATAAATACTATTGGAAAGGCGCTATATAAATATATAAAGCATTTAAACTACAAAAGCAGTCAATAATATAATAATAATAATAATAATAATAATAATAATAATAATTGAATTTACTGTATTTCAGTACTGTGTTGTATCCAAATGGGTTCAATATAGAATGCATATGCCCTTCATTAATAAATGCACTCTAAGAACCGGCACAGTGACCCAGCCACAGCAACTGTGAGAGGGATTAACTGGGCTCTATTTCGGTTGTTGGCGAAGCATTGGAAGAATGAAACCGTGCTCTCCTCTCAGTCCCCTGCTATTCGAAAACTGTGGCGGTGTCCCCACACTCATTTGTCCCCCCGCCACAGACGGGCAGAACAGATGTGTGAGGTTGGAAAGAACAAACAACCGCTAAGATGTCAACATGGCAAGCCATGTTTCTGAGGTAACATATAGCAACCATGCACGTTCTGATTTTAAAGGTGTCTTCTGTAACATACACCATAAGGACAAAAGTATCGGGACGCCTGACCATTACGCCAACAGGTCCCTGTTCAATGACATTGCATTCAAATACATAGACTTTAATATGGAGCTGTTCCCACTTTGCAACTATAACAGCTTCCGCTTTTCTTGGAAGGTTTTCCACATGATGTTGGGTTTCTGTGGGAATTTGTGCCCATTTATTCTGTTGAGCAATTATGAGATCAGGCACTGATGTTGAACGAGAAGGTCTGGCTCGCAATCTCCGGTCCAGTTCATCCCAAAGGTGTTGGATGGGGTTGAGGGCCAGTCAAGTTCTTCCACACTGAAACTCATCCAGCCATGTCTTTATGGAGCTTGCTTTGTGCTCTGGGGCACAGACATGCGGGAATAGAAAAGGGCCTTCTCCAAACTGTGTCCACAAACTGTGTCCATGGTTGTTGTCCAAAATGTCTTGGTCTGCTGAAGCATTAAGATTGCGCTTTACTGGAAAAAAAGGGGCCTAGCCCAAACCCTGCAAAACAGGTGTGTCCCAATACATTTGTTGATATAGAGTATCTGCACATATTCTGTATTAACCAACACCCCTGTTTGAAAGCAGCTTCAACATTTATACCAGAAGGGCACCCCTCTTTGTCTTCTATGATTAGAGGGCATGGGGCCAAGATATGTGGATGAGAGATGGATAGCAGTACAATGGACACTTATCAGTCACCTGAGTCCAGAGTGAGGAAAGCCAGGCAGGGCAGCTATTGCGTATTCGAAATGGTGATAGCTTGTGCCGAAGAGAGTTTAAAGTTGGTGCTGATGGATATGTGACACATCTGAGCACCGAGGACATATCCTCTTTCAAGTATACCCTGAAATGATCAGTCATGACGTCAGATTTGACCTCTGCACAAAAGTGTTGTGTGTGTGTGTGTGTGTGTGTGTGTGTGTGTGTGTGTGTGTGTGTGTGTGTGTGTGCAATCTAATGCAGGAGATGAAGTTGGGTAAGAATGACGTTCTTTTAAGAATGAAAACCTCTGGACAAGGGTGGAGAAAGAGAGCAAGATTACAGGATAGAAACTCGATAGATTATAGGATCTCCTCACTAAGTCCAAATCACTTATTTGGATCACTGAAAGTGACACAGTAGCATAGTTCAAATGCTGGAGGTCTTAACACACAGCTCCACAATGGATCAGCAGGACAAGCAAGGGACATGTGGTATGATCTTGGGTGAAAACACAACATTCCATTGGTTCCAGTGTATTACTGGTAGAGAAATGTTTACACAGCGTAATGTAACTAAGTGCTGCACTTGTATGAAGGTAAATGACTGGCATCGATCTGCAATACCTCTCATTGTTCTCTCTGTTTGAACGCAACATGCCAAGAGGCAGACTGGGCAAGACCACTAAAACAGCTTTTAGGGGGGAGTGGGGCACAAAGCTGGGGTAAAATATAAGAACAATGAATATGAACATAATTATATAAGCCCAATGTACTTTCATATGTAGTTCAACAGGTTCAAATAGAACATCCTTTTGGTCTTGTATTCTCGCAGAACAATGTTATCTATTAGATTTTGATGGCAACTTTCTCAATATTCACTCTCAAGGCCATAAAAGTAACTTTTTCATCAAACTTGTTTATAGATTCCTGAACTGAAAGTGCTTAAAAAATACAATAGTGAATAGAATTCACTATTCTGTTTACAACATATTATGCATATTATATATATATAATTATATATCATATAACTGATTAGTTTTGTTTTATATATGATATTGATGTTACATTGTAATATCATTAATATTAAATAGTATTATTACTTCACTCAACCTCTTGGTGGCTGTCACACTGTTGTTCTGAAGCACATGACAGTGAGGGCTAGCCAGGCTAAAGCACGGCCTCCACATGGCAGGCTTAGTTGTAACACAGTGTTACAGCTTGGCCTTCCAATGAATATCATGAGAGCTGTATGCCTATTTAAAATCAAAACCGTTAGAATTATGCGTACATTTATCAAAAATATACTGTAGAGGTCAAAAAACAAAGTTATTTTTAAAATTTAATTATTAAGCTTAGCATCGCTTCATTTCAATGGTTATATTTGATTTAATGCAAATATATGTACATATTTTTGTTGGAAAGCTCTCCTGATTCAAACAACATGTATACATTTAATTAATTGAGTTTGCATTGATTTAAAGCAACTGTTGTTACAACTAGTCTCTCTATATGTTAGACTTCCAGTTAACCCTGACTGTGGGCTATTTTGTAACGTTAGCACTTGCACTTTTGGCTAAATTGTTTGGTTGGTGCTGGCAACAAATTTGCTTAATGCAAAAATATAAAGGTCATTGCTCTTTAAAAAAAAAAAAAACTACAAAGGCTGGATTTTTTTAATATAATGTATCATGTGTAAGCTGACACATACACTGATTAAAAGCCACAATTAAAGCTAAAGTAATAAATGTTTCTGTAACAAAGCATTTAATTATGTCTAATACACACCTGGCCAGCATTCAGTTAAGTTTATAACAAAATAAAAAAAATAAATAAATAAATAAAAATAAATAAATAAATAAAAGATAATTGATTTGATTTATGACAAAGTTGGTATGTTCTCTACTGAAAAAAGTGAATAAAGTGAGCAATAGAGTTTTATATTTAACTGGCTTTAGCTGACAGTAAGTGTGATGCTGGAAACACGATAGCTACTACTTTAAAAAGTACCCTCTCAGGGACCATCTGTGTGACTAACAGACAATGGTGAGCTTAAATTCATGACAAATTGCAGCACAGACAACATTCACACTGCACTCTGAAAATGTAAAAGTACAGAATTTCTATCGCACGTGGTTTCATGGGGTGATTATACTCTTTATTGACAATTTTAGCCCCAAACTGCATGACAGGCCATGCACAATTTCAAAGAGTTGGACTTCTCAATAACTTAAAATAACTAAAATAACAGGTCAAGCTTGTCCAATTAAGAGTAGAGGTAAGGAGAATTCATACTAAGCAGTCCTTACTTTTGGCTTAGATTATTCAGTTTACTGAGAAATCACCCCTATGGCCATGTCCCTAGTGGCAAATACTGTTTTATTAGTTGCACTTGTATAAGCTAGCTGTGAAAACGGCCATTTTTAAGGCCATTTGGACAAAATTTACACCATAATATAATAGGGAGGGAAAAGAGGAATAGTTCATACCCACTGTATACCCGTCATATATCATTGCTATCACAGTAAAATAAAGTATATCAACATTGAAATAATAAAATAAATACAGACCAGAATATCCAGTTTTATAAAACGTCCTTTCATAAACACACCAACTAAAGCTACATAAATGCCATTACCTGCTTTTTTAGTTGGCTCTGGCATCCTGCTTTCCTGGTTGTGTGTCCCTTACGGGTTTAGACAAACAAGCTTTGTGGATGCCCACAGTGTTTCTCTTTTATGAGACCCCCTCATCTCACCCTCCCACCCACACCCCCATATGTTGTACAATCTAGACCCAGCCCCTTCCCTTTCTCTTTAACAGATAATGAACACATACCTCAAAACTTCCAAACAACCCCCCACCACACACACGTACACGCACAGGCACCAAACAATCTGTTTCCATAACACACAGACCATATTTCTGGCCACTCCTCCAACACCTCCTCCAGCTGACAGGACCAGAGAGGCTGGAGCGGAATGGAGGTCGAGGGATGAGAGAGGGGAGGGAAGGCTGCATTTAGTCACTTACTCCAGGAAAGTCTCCACACCTTATTGTTTGAAGTTAAAAAAAGATTTTAAAAAGAAGACCGCTATAGAGTGTAGACAAGACAAACTCTGAAACATTTTATGGGTTTATCAGTCTAATATGCTAGTAGATAAAATAGATATACATGAACAGAAATAGTGAACCTTGTTTGCACACCTTTATTAGAAACAAAAGGCAGCATTCCATATATACAAATCCTGAACTGGTCATTGATTTACAAGAGAAAACTGTTTATAACACCCCAATCCAGACTTAGGAAGGTTGTTAACATTTAAACGTTTAGTTCTGTAGTCTTTTTCATATTTGTGGAGCATAAATTGGTGCGGACGTTCTTGGTGGAAATGAATGCAGATACATATTAACACCAGAAATATGCATTTAGTGAGGATAACATGTAGGTCCGAGGTGAGGAGTGTCCTGAAGGAATGTCTCTTATTTCTCCTCACATTGGAGAGACGTTTGGCATAGGTTATCTATCTTAGTGTTTTTAAAACTGGGCCCAAGGACTCACAGAAGGTCCACATATCTCTAGGTCCTTGGTGACCATTTGAGAATCACTGCTCCAGCTAGCCAAAGAAATCCTACTTCATGAAATATTCCCTTGAGTGAGTTCAGTTTTGTTTACTAGAGCTGCCAGTACAACTTTCAATGGATAGGTTTCCATTTATTTTTTGACAGAAAAAAAATGTATGAAAAAAAAGTTTACAATTTTTGCTTGTTTCCAAAAATGGCTAAAGGTGTTTTATGTAGCAGGAATCCAGATGGCGACTAAAATGGTCGCAAAGGCAACTAGATTATTTATTTAACGACTAGTTTTTTTCTTTTCAGTCGCCAATGGCGATCGTCTCTCACAATCAAGAGAAATTAAAAGCACAAGAAATTAAAAGTACAAGAAATAAAAGTACAAGAAATAAAAAGTACAAGAAAAAAAGTACAAGAAATAAAAGTAGACTCAAGATACGCTCGAGTCTACCGTTCCTACTACAATATCACGTGATTAGTTAAGGGCCTTTCGGCTCTTTTTAATGAGTCGGATCATTTGGATCAGATCACTAAGAAGATCCGGCTCCATTGGCTCTTAAACGCATAGACAGACAGGATAGACGCCACATTCACTGTTCCCAGTTCACACGATACGGCAGATGACAAAAAGACTCTGTGACAAAAAATACATTTTATTGTATACACATGGATTTACGAAATAATTTCTGAAAACATTTTACTCATCCCTTTCTCACACACACTGTGTGGTTACTGTGTTATCACTATAACAGTATTAAAAATATATAGGACTGGATCTAAAATCCTTGGAACAGAACTGTCCGTACACGACTTTTTCAGTGAGTTGCCACTCTGTGATTTAAGAGTGTCCAGTCTTGCGATGTGGTGCAGCCTTAGTTCACAGAAGACCGACACAACTAAAGACAAGAGCATAAAAGGATTCCAAAGGTTATCAATTCCAAACTGTGGCCCGGACAAACTGATCGATCGAAGATACACTGCTTGCCCTGATGTTGACTGTCGGATAACACGCCTCGCTACTTTAACCACCTTGACTCAGAAGGAATCATTAAAGCTCCACTGTTTTTTTAATGACAGCAAGTGGTAGCTTTGACCATCTGATGCCGGTTCAGCATCTGTTACTAAACCATCATGGCACACATCACAGGACAGCTTTTCAAAATGTGTGGAATGAGAAACCCTGGTAAGGCTGGGTTTAGCCAAAGCGTTGTTTGGAGGCTGTCTTGAACACGGGGATGCTAGCTTAGCTAAGGTTAAGATTTATAAACTGAGGTGGATTTCTTTAGAAAACATCCAGAGTTTGAGAAAAGTTAACTGAACAGCAAACAACAATCCTAATAGTTAGTGCTTATGTTTAGCCAAAACGTCGTTTGGAAGCTGACTTGAACAAAGAATGCAGAGCTTTGATAGCTTAGCCTGGCTTTGCTAAGTTTAAGGTTTATAAAACGGGATTTGAAAATGGCCAAATAGAATCAGAACAGTTGTTCAGTCTTACCTATGAAATGTAATCCTTCGGGATCTGGTTTGGAGTGTACAGCCCCATGCAGAACATGCCTGAGGCATCTTTATCCACTGCTTCACTCCACAGCAGTGCCTCTCGCAATATGGCACCGACGGTGACGTACAATACAGCTGGACGTGTGGCGTCTTGTAATATTCTATGTCTGTGGTCAGTCTGGTAATATTCTACATCTGTGGTCAGTCTAGTAATGTTCTACGCCTGTGGTAAGTCTAGTAATATTCTATGTCTGTGGTAGGTCTAGTAATATTCTATGTGTGTGATCAGTCTAGTAATATTCTATGTCTGTAATCAGTCTAGTAATATTCTATGTGTGTGATCAGTCTAGTAATATTCTACGTCTGTGGTCAGTCTGGTAATATTCTACATCTGTGGTCAGTCTAGTAATGTTCTACGCCTGTGGTAAGTCTAGTAAT
>JBBJLS010023808.1:0-14939 GCA_037577275.1 Bryconaethiops microstoma
CACACTTTAAATTATTTATTAAAAAGTTCCTGTGTTTGTTTTTTCTCCCCCTGTAGTATCGATAATAGTATCGAGCACCATCCTTAGTATCAAGTTTGAAATTTCAGTATCGTGACAAGCATGGGCGCAGATGGTACTAGGGACGGTGGGGATGTGTCCCTCCAGACCTCGATCCGTCCCCCCAACTTACAGAGCAAAAAAACAACATGCATCTGCCGTTGTAAGTTACTTACTTACCCTTACATATACTAAGATGCTTATACTCGGCAGCACCACCTGTGGCGTGGAGATTTAAAAAAAGGACCAAGACCTACCCAGAAGTGCCCCCAACATTAAAAATGCTTCCTGCGCCCCTGGTGTCAAGCCTACAAGGACATGAGTTGTGCATATTTTTGGCTTGCGCTGTAGATCATTGCAGCTGTAATGTAATCTAATGCAGTGTTTACCAGCCCTGTTCCTGGAGCCCCCCTTCTCTGCACATTTTAGAGTTTCCATGCTCCCAGTACACCTGGTGAGTCATTACCTAGCAACCAGTATGCAACAGAATGATACTGTTATTGTGGAAAAAAGGATTCACTGTCTTACTGAACATTCATGTATTTTAGCATACATGTTCATAAAACTATAAAAAAGGCATTGCATGGTAGGACATGAACCAGGAGCCTGAAAACTGATCAACACTTTGCTTAACAATATTTTTTCAGTTCAGAAAGTGCAGCCTTATAGCTTTCTGATAAAAGAGTGCTGGGCTTGACCACACAGTCCTCAGATTGTTCATTACTAATCTAGTCTCATAAAGAAGTGTTGGGGGAAACACATGTTAACGGTGTTGTTAATGTCTGAATTGTATGTTGCAGCCAGAGGGCAGTGTGTGGGCGATAAGAGAGCAGGACTGGATCCAGTATAAAGACCTAACACTCCTCTCTGGGATCGTAATGGAGAGCATGATCCAACAAATCAACTTGGACTGATACAGTTTGTGAGGTCACTCTTTGCTGCCTTGTGGCTCAGCACAGCGGAGCTGTGTTCAGAGAAAACTGGAATCTGCCTTTCATTATAGACTGGATTCTCCTTGGACCTCTGTTAATTTTAAGGGTTCTCCTCCAGCCCCTAATTCACTGGAATTGTTGTGCTAGCTACACTAAAAAAAATAACTTTGTCCTCCCAGTATTGTCAGAGAAGTGTTACTGACTGTTCTGATTTTCATTAAGTACCCTATAGTCATGTTTCTAAAAGACATTTCTATGTTTAAAGTATTTCTTAAATAATTATCTGATATTTTTACTGAAACATGTCTTTAGAGATGTCGTCTACTTCTTATTTGTGCCTCATTCACTTTCAGTATTCATTTACGTGCCCGTCCGGGTACAGTGTGCCAAGCAGCCACTGTTGTGGTATGTTTAAAATCCTTTATAGAATGGCAGCAATTCTGGATGAGGACTGTGAAAAATGCATAAAGGTTTTATTTGTATGTCTTAACTATTGATTTTTTGTGTTTAATAAAGAATTAAAAGATTTACAACCAACATCCTTCGTGTGATTTGAAAGGTTTATATTTTCTGCTTATCTGTACTATTTTATATACCATTATTAATTTCTCCATTTTCTAACCTATATTCATCCCATAAATAAACTGGCTACATTTACTACTGTACTTTGTAGAGCTTGGATATGTAAATGATCTCTGTTGTGTTTGGCCAGCTGCTAATAACGTCATTATGAATGGGCGGGGCTAAACTGCAGCAGATGTGTATGTTTTGCTTTTAAAGACATTGTGAGAAATTGATGTTTGCCGTATTTGATCAGTATTTGCTGTTTTTTCAGTATTTATGAACAGTAGAGTACGTTTAGAAACATTTGACATAAATCTTTCATGTAAACAAACCGGGAGCAATGGGCCTTTTAACAGGTAGGCACAGTTTAGATGATTTTTTTTCTAGCCTCATGTTATAAACCTGACAAATGATCAAGATACACTATATGGACAAAAGTATTGGGACACACCTGTTTTTCAGGATTTGGGCGAGGCTGGAATGAATGGGTACAAATTCCAATAGAAACACCCCAAAATCTTGTGGAAAGTCGTCCAAGAAGAGTGAAAGCTGTTAAGGCTGCCACAGGGGACCGACTCCATATTAAAGTCAATGTTTTTGTAAAGTGTACATTTGTTGTACATGAGCACAGCACGAAAACTGCATTTAACCCATTCACCAAGTGAAGCAGTGGGCAAGGAGGAATGCAGCACCTGAGGAACAGTGCATGTGGTGGTGGTGGTACCTTGCTCAAGGGTACTTCAGTTGTGCCAGTGGCAGTCCTGGCATTCAAACCCATGCCCTTTTGATTCCTAACCACCAGGCCACCAGTTGGTGTAATGGTCAGGCGTCCCAATACTTTTGTCCATATAGTGTATCTCTATGAAAACCTATTTATGCATGTATGCTTATTTTCAAAACAACACTAATGTGCTAGTCTCTGAATTAGTGTGTGTTTGTTGTATTGTGTCTTCCAGGCCTGTAGAGGTCATAGTTTTATCTGGATCTGATGAAGCGAAGTGTTGTGTGAAACCCCCTGGCCCGTGGATTGCATAATAAACCCGTTACTGGAGCTATAAATGGACTGGAGCCTCTCTGAAAACGCAGGAGTGAGCGTCTCTTCTGTTTTTCCTTGGCTGAACCGGATTTGGAGACTGTAAAAACGAGCTGGCCCGTGTCCAGTTAGCTCTCCGGTTCTGCCTGGTCCGCTTTTAGTGGCATGAACAGCTCCGACCCCTCCGATCTTTCTGGACTGTTTTTGTTTTGAGCACAAACACCCCAACACCACAATGGCTTTCAACAAGACCTACATCAGCCTCAGCTACTCCTGTGTGGGGTTTCTGGTGGGTTTGTCTGCTTTCTTCGTGTGGAACATCGCCTACAGTCAGCCCTGGACCGCAGCCATGGGGGGCTTAGCAGGTAACCTGGACCACCTGGACAGGTCCACTACCACTCACCTGTAAACATTGTCAGGCCGTAAAGCTGATCATAAACCGGCACAGAACGTCCTCTCTTTAAGAACACGTTTTAAAGAACGAATAGAATTAGTCTCCCTTAGTTAGCTTGACATTAAACGTCTTTATTTTTCAAAAACGCCCCCTGTTTCTGCAGGAAGTCCTGTTTTCGTTAATAATGTTACTAAAACACATAAACAGCAGGAACATGTTTATGGGGATGCCTTCGTTTTTACTACATAACCTATAAAATAGGAAACCTTTATAGCCATCAGTGAGAAAGTGTATGTATGTCGATATTAACTAAAAAAGTCATATGTAATAAATATTGTACTGTAACTTACTCAAGTTCTTATATATATATATATATATAATGTGTGTGTGTGTGTGTGCAGCTACCATTGTAATTTCCTGTATTTATTATATATATATATATATAAAATATGTTGAACTACCAAGCATGTAGTTGTACATATTTATAATAAATACAGTACATTATAGTATAGTACAGTAAACAGGTGCACGGGTAGACTCGGTGCCCACAGAAAATAGTATGCACTTTTCAGAACAAAGTGAGAGGAGAAGTGCAAGGCAAAGTGTAATTTATATTATTTCCTGTAGTACTACACAACTTAATGCCGTTTAGATTGGCTGTTTTCTACATTTTGTATGCTGGAACTCAATACACAGCATATATTGACAGTGCATTGAGCACCACTTGGGTGCCTGGAGAAGTACTTATACACTGCTGTGTGTGTATATCAGTCTTAAAGGAGCTTAACATATATCAGTATTAAAAGCACAACTAAACAGGTTGGAAAATGGTGTTGTTGTTTTTTTTGTACATAAGCCAAAAAAGTTGGTTAGAATTTTGGTGCATAAACCTACACAAATGTGACGGAGAAATGAATAGAACATTGTTGAATATGGGTCTTTAATAGTTAAAGATTGGGCAAAATAATTTGACTTTTGTTGGATTACACAAATATTTGATTTGTCTGAATCACTTGGTTTGGTCACCCTGTCAGAAACACTGTGATTGGTTAGAAGCTCTTTTGCATATTGCAGCCTTCTGGGACCAATATTGTCATAAAAATGAAAAGATGATGTATTGTGCATTCCTTTGAAGAGCAGTAGAGCATACCTGCACCGTGACATGGTAGTAAAACCAACTGAGCTGAGTAAGCCTTTACTTACCAACCAATACTTTCTCAACACAGTGAGAAGCCTGTCTGTTTGGTTAATAATTGATTATTAGGTATGATTCAATGCATGTGAGAATAAAGTTTACATGTCCACCAGAACACACAATCACAGTTTTGCATGAAGCCTTTTAATATGCTATAGTAAAATAGTTATTTGTTACTTTGTTAGAGTTATTTTGATATTGCATTTGCACTGTCACTACTGCTCTGTTCTTTTTTTTTAACTCTTATTGTATATCTTTATTTCCTCTTGTTGCATTGAGCATGTTTAGGACAAAAGAATTTCCCTTTGGGATAAATAAAGTTGTTTCTTATCTTATCTTAGCTTAATATGCCTTCTAGTCTAATAGGAGAAAGTTGATCATTTCCCCCTGTGGTTGATATTGTGCAATGGGGTCAGTGAATCAACTCTCATTGCTTGTGAGTGTGTGTAGTCTAAGGGTGTTCGACACGTTGTGTAATCAGGTTTTCTCAGTAAATCTAAATGTGTGTTCTTAGAGGGGAAGGTGCACAGTCATGAAAATCACACTGTAACTATGTGTGTTCACATGCATGTGTGAGGGTGACACAGCAAAACTAAATGCTGTGTCATGCTTTGGAAAGAAGAAGTAGACCCTTCAAAAGAGATGTAACCCTATATGTACTCTTTTTGACCAGTGGCACTGTGTGTTTCTGCATTTCCGCAGGTGTTCTGGCACTTTGGACTCTCGTCACACACATCATGTACCTGCAGGACTACTGGAGGACATGGCTGAAGGGGTTGAAGATCTTCTTGTTTATGGGAGTTTTTTTCTCCCTGCTGTCGATCATCGCATTCATCACTTTCCTCTGTCTCGCTGTGTCTCGCAAAGAGTGTACGTAGAACTCAAAGTCTTTTATCATGAGAACAGTGTGTCTAGAATTTTGTGCATTTAAATACTTGTGGCCAGACTCGGGTCATTATTCTACAACACTTACCTACAGAAGAGCATGAAAATCTTAGTAGATCATTCGATACTTCCGCACTGAACTATGAGTAAATTTGGATATGTGCTGTGAACACAGAGCTCTCGCCACCGTTCTGTAGGCTTCAAGCAGACCATATTTCTGTCTGTAACTATTTCCTGCTATGAAAAGAATGTCCTTACATTCCTTAGATTTGAATTGTACTCCATGCAATCCACATGAAGCCACCCACCACCTCCATAACACTGCACACTGGGGTATTAACTCAGACCACTGTGGTGTTGCAATCTGGATGCTGACCAACTCTAATATTAGGAGAGTTTGCGATACGGTCTCAAACATACATGCTATGTGTAAGGGTTATCACAATTACTTGGTAATAACTGATTACTCGATTAAAAAAGAACAGTAAATTAAAATGTAGGTACTTAGTGAACTGGTTTAATGGCTGCTTTGCAATTTGAACAGTAAACACTTTAACCACTGGGTAGTATAAAGTTATATTCAGCAGTAGGGCAGTACAGCTTTATGCTACCCTGTCATTAAAGTTGACTGTTTAATGTTCAGTTTACTGTTCAGATTGCACAAAGCCACTAATCTAGTTCACTGAGAACCTAAATTTGCAACTGTATGGTGGTGTTGCGGTTATTCCTGCAACTCTATTCAGCAGACTAAACATTCTCCATAAGGGAGGCCAATTATCACTCAAATCATTGAAAAATAGGAAACCCGTAGTATTCCCCTAATGCACGTGTTGTAATTAAACATTAATGCATAAGAAATTAAATGTTTGCTCTTATAAATCTGTGATTACTTGGTTAATCGTCAAATTAATTCCTAGATTGCCCAGTTACTAATTTTCATACTTCAGTATCATACATCAACCTCAAACAGAGTTGCATTTTGAAAGGTTGGGTGATAGTTATGGAGTGTCTATCCTTACCGTATTACCCAGATATCCCTTTGGGATTGATTGGAAGCACTGAGAATGATAGGCAGCATTAAACCTATTTCAGTGTTCCTTTAAAACCATTATAACCCCTTAAGACTAATGTAAAAAAGCATCTGTCTGTCGTTCTACTCTTCTGTCATAATGTGATTTCTGAACACTGTTGTTCCAGTTGTTTAATATGTAAAGAATATTGTGCACCTAAGAAAATGTACAGATTTTTATTAAGTTTGTTTCATCTATGTTTTTAAAAATGAAAAGTCAGGGATGGAAATATACATTGAAATGAACATACAGTATGATCATCCAAATACTTCGTATGGTGCTGCCTTTATATAGTGATCACAAACATGTTTGCACACAGAAAGCTGTCTGTACACACCAACATGGCCTTCATGGACATGCGCATACCATGACTTATATTGCAGGGGTCGCTGCTAAATCCGAATGTATCACTAGTAAGATGTTTGATAGGTCTATGGTTAGGAGATACAAAGATATTGATCTTCAGAATGTGAATACAAGAGTAGTTTTTTGTCATTTTAGGTGTACTTACATGTTTGTGTTTGTATTACAGCTCTAAAGGACCCTAACAGCCTGTACCTGTCATGTGTGTGGAGTTTCATGAGTTTGAAGTGGGCGTTTCTGCTGGCTCTGTATTCTCACAGATACCGCAAAGAGTTTGCTGACATCTCCATTCTCAGCGACTTCTGAAAGATGCAATGCCTCATACAAAGAAAGACACACACTTTCACACACTAGATAGGTACACATATCTTAACAAATTGATACGAGAATGCTTGCCAGTTTCTGGTAGATAAAGGACACTTGATAAAGAGAACTAGGACTAATGAATCGCCTGAGTGTTCGAGTGAGGGCTGAGGGCTAAAGAGACTTGGTTAGGAGTGTAACAGTACATACGTGACTTTCTTAATTACTATGAAGATTAAGAAATCATTGTTACATGTTTCTATCTCTGTCATGTATATTCTTTTGTTGTCAGGATGCAAAGCAGATGAGGGACTTATGCAGAAGTCCTTTGTGATCATTTAGCTTTAATGCAGAGTATGCAGTAACTTCTTTGTTTTCCATGTCAGTGCTCAGCCCCTTCAGTCTTTTTTATATGAGAGTGTGATCAACATGGGCATTTCTGAGACATTTCTGCCAGTTGTCTTGTGTCACATGTGCAGAGCTTTGAATATTTTTACCTTTTCTGAAAGGCTTTAGCAGCAGCCTGCATTGAGATATTTGGGATTTTGTTCTGCCACCTCTCTGTATGAAGGGATGTTTTTTAATGTTTAAGGGTGCTCATTCTATATCCACTTCTGACTACCTTAAAATTGTTTCTTTTACATCCTCTGTATGTGCGTTTGTCTCTGTATGGACTATATGTGTAGCTTTACCCCTTTTGTGGAAAAGGCCTTCTGCTCTTTTAGGACCAGTGATGCAGAAACGCATCTAGTTTGACGACTGTTGACTTTTGAATGAGCACTTTATTATCTGTTTGGGATGAGGATCAGTGACTGGTGGAGACATACTACAACCAAGCCTAGACATTCTTGGTTGGAGTCTAAGGAACAGATAGTTAAGTTTCAGTGCAGGGTTTTTTTAAAAATGAGCTCTCATGATTTGAATATGTTTTGTGCAAACTTCATTATATGGAGCCATTTCTCTGTTTGTTGTGAATGTTATGAAAGATCTGAGAAAGAAAAGTTGTTGTTTTATAGCAATTTTTTGGCATCATGGGTAGATGTCAGTGAGTTTCACCAAATGATTGATTGCTGATTAGGTTTTAGTAATAGTCCACTGAAGAAAATACTTGTCTCTTTCTTTTAATACTTAGCTGTCTTTTCTTTTATTCACAGAGGCAAGAGTTAACTGTTTTAATGTTGTTTTGACTTTAAGTTGTCTTTTAAAGCATTTTATAAATGTATTATGAATACATTAAACTGTATTGTTAAGAGTTACCCTACGATGGATGTATGTGTATCTGTATGTAAACTTTGTGTGGACATTACATTATTAAAACAAATTATACTTTTACGTGGACTGAGTGTTTACTCTCACAGCTGAGCTGCAGGTGTGTGTGTGTGTGTGTGTGTGTGTAAGATTATATGTTGACACAGTCGAAATTGGTAGCTTGGTAGATTCATTTTAAAATTATTAAATATGTAAAATATTAAAAAAATATGGACAGGGTGCTGTTAAATCAGAAAACACAGAAAAAATACAAAAAGTAGAAATGTTATGTACATTTACGGCATTTAGCAGATGCTTTTATACAAAGCGACTTTCATTCCCTAAGTACAGGGGACAGTCTCCCTGGAACAATGTGCACCATTATTAAGCATTTATCAAATTTTAATATTCTTGACTCGTATGGTAGTTTGGCCACATTGGTTTTACCTTAAAAGACTTTAAATAACAGTTCAACATGTAACAAAATGCAAAATAGTTTTATTCGGTGAACTTCAAAATTAACGTTTAAGGCATTTCGTGAGTGCAAAAAAAAAAACTGAAGCGCTAACACATTGTTGTCCTGAGTCATTTTAACACCGCCACTTTTACAGCTTACTGATTAACGGATCCTTTTTTAATCAGTAAAATGCTATTTACCTGAAATGTATAAAAAATACATTTACAGTAAGTAATGTTTTACATTTTCATAACAAAAAAGCTGTAGACAAAATTTGGAAAAGTGTTTAACTTATACACTCATGGTCAATAAAGAAAAAGTTTAAAAGTGTTAAGCAAAATTTTAGTTTGAAATAAATGGTAAAAAGTGACTATTGATGTAGAAATGATCTGTAAAGGACGTTCGTCAAGAATCTGCCTAAATGTAACTTATTTCTGTTTAATTATGGAATCAAATCAAGGTTCTTATCTCACATTTATATTTTTAGCATGTGACATTAGCATTTCAGGGTCTTAAAACAATGTGATGGGACCCTGTTCCCTCGCTCTGAAAACACAAACCTGACTTCTTCTGTTCTTAAGATTCACAAGCTCATAATCAGAGCATGCCATATTGTTGAAACAATTTCCTCCGGGATAAATAAAGTTTTCTGGTTCTGATTCTGATCTGTTCAGCTCAGTCTGGGGTAATGTGTGATACTGCTGTGTACTGCTTATTAAATAGAAATGACATTTTGCGTGGCTTTTGGCTTGGACAGGTTTAATGCTGGTTGGTGTAAAAACGTGTCGTTATTTTAAAAATGGATAAAAGCTGAAAGGTCTTTTCAGTGTTCTCCACCAGTTTCAGGCAGCTATCTTCTTTTTCTCTCAGTAAGAAAAGAGCTTCTACCCTCTGTCTTTCTTCATCATGTAAAAGCCTCATTCTCATCATGCTGAATGGGCATCCTTTGAAGAAGGACATCTGAGGCAGTCATGCTGAAGCTATTACAGAAACAAGAAACAAAGTTCTGTTTGTGATCTTCTATTGATCAAACTGAGCACAATTAAGTCTTTTAGCAATCCTCATCACGATTAGACATCGGTCTAAAGATAGCAGACTGTCCTAATAACTGTAGTATATAGGGGAATATGGGCAAATAATACGCAGTACCATGCAAAAGTCTTATAAATCTGAGAAAAATATATTTAAAAGCTTAGTTGAGTAGTATATGTTTAAAAAGAAAACTAATATTAGAATGTATATTAATAATATTATTACAGTAAATGGTGAGTTTTATGTATATCTATGTGTTTGCCTAATCATTGCCAGACTTCTCCTCATGGAAGCCCAGTGGTACGTTGTAGTTCTCATCAGATACCTCAAACACCTGGTTTGGCTCAATCGATATTTCATTAGATTAAATCCGGAGCTGCTGATGGAGTTTCAGAAATCCATGTAAAGGCCGGAGGCATCGAGGTGAAATTTGAAACCGAATCTGTGTTCTTCTAACCAGTTAACAAAACTTCCATTACTTTTTACAAACAAAACAAATCTTGGTTTTATCCAATGCTTTCATTCCTCTGCATTTATTCTAAAGTTAACTTGTGTGTTTGTTTGCAGAAAGTCCCTTACTGCTCAGATAAATGGCTTTAAACACTTTGCTCAAGATCCAAAGACTTTTGCACAGTACTGTACATTCTAATAATTCCAGAAAAATGGCAGTAATATTCCAACTGAACATGTAAACAAAGTATGCAAACCTTGTTAATGTTACATTTGTTATGTATACGTCATGTTTGCATACTTTGTCAAACAGAACTAGTGCAGGTTAGCTTCAACAGACCTGGCAGAGTGAGCAGCACACTCTCTTTTCCTGGCTCTGTTCGGCCCAGGCATCCTGAGAGAGTTCAGCGCTCTGGCAGCATCACTGTCTATAGAACCTCTCCTCTCAGTCTGCTGCCACGACTGACACTCCGTATGAGCTCCAGCCTTCACTGAGCTCCAGTACTCACCTGAGAGAGAGAGAGAGAGAGATGATGAAGAGAAAGAATGTAGAAAAAAAAGAAAGAAAGAATGAGTAGAGAAGAAAAGAAAGAAAAGAGGGTGCAAGGGGGAAGAAGAACGTATGAGAGAGCAGGAGAGAGGAAGAGACACACCAGACACACCAGAGAACAGAGGGACAGAGAAATAAAGACAGAGAGAAGAGCGAAGGAGAGAAGAGGAGGAAACAGAAAAATAGAGACAGAGAGTGAGAGAAAGAGAGAGAGAGAGTGAGAGTGAGAGAAATAGAGAGAGAGAAGAGGGAGAGAGAAAAACAGACATGAGAAAGAGAGAGAGACAGTGAGAGAGAGAGATGAGGGAGAGAAAGAAAAATATAGACAGAGAGAAAGAGAGAGAGAGAAGAGGGAGAGGGAAAATGGAGACAGAGAACAGAGAGAAAGGAGAGAGAAAAACAGAGAGAGGAGAGAGAGAGAAAAAGAGAGAAGAGGGAGAGAGAAAAACAGACACAAGAGAGAGAGAGAGAGAGTAGAAGGAAAGAGAAAAATAGAGACAGAGAAGAGAGAGAAAGAAGAGGCAGAGAGAAAAGTAGATACAGGGAGCTGTGAGTTGTGAGTTGTGTGATGTGAGGAAAGCTGTGAGGGCTCAGTGCACACACTCACTGTGGATGTCTAGCACTGTGTGCAGGGACTGAACAGCATGAACACACGGCGTCTTCGTCAGCACATCTTTAGGCAGAAACACATCCTGAAAACACACGAACAATTGTCATGTTCTGTTTTATGGAGGTGCTGGGTGGAGAGCTGTTGATGGATCCGTATGTATCACCTTGTTTTCCAGCAGAGCATTTATACAGGCTTCAGATGCATCACATATGGCCTTATGCTCATGACCTCCCTCTAAGGCCAAAACCACCCGACCTCCTGACAAATTCATCAGCTGCTGGGTTAGAAGTCCAAAACCTGAAACACGAACAACAAACCTCCAAACTAAATATGAAGCTTGACTTTCTGAATATCTCAGAAAACAAACCCTTGTATTACCGGGGCAGGGGAGCTACTGAGTCATGGTTAGGATATGCATGACTTAGCAAATGCTTTAGAGGCTGAAATGCTGCATCACTCTAATACCAAGTTCTGCTTTCCATTTTTTACGCTGTTATCCTTGCACCCCGAACAAATACACAAGTGAAAGTGAACTCACATGGTGTCAGGATAAATGGGGCATGGACACAAGGGTAATGAGACATAAAAACAAGGCTTTTAAAGGCTTTTACAGAAGCAGATCATCTGTGGCAAAACCTGACTCGCTGTTTTGAAATGCTTAAACAGCACAAAATAATGACATCTGTTAAGAGATGCAATCCATCTAACATTACTTACTTCCAGTCTCATAATAGAAATCTAGAGATACAATATCAACACAGCTTTCAGCAATTTTACACTTATTGCTGATAGGAGTGTTCACGCATGCACGCATGCACGCACGCACGCACGCACACACGCACGCACGCACGCACGCATGCACGCACACACACACACACAGTTTGCTCAGAAAAGCACTGGGATGCTCTGGAGTGAATGGGATTCCAATGTGAGAAGAGTCATGGCAGTTAATAATCCTAACAAACTCAACTCTAACATGGAATCACATGTATGTGCAGTTCAGTCTAGATTTGTCAGCAGACAATTACAGGCCATGATCCTTGAAGATCTAACCAGCTAAAACTTCACTGAAAACGTCCTTGAAAAGTCCTGGAAAACGATCAGTAGACGAGTGGGAACCCTTACTCATGCTGCACCTGAACAGTTGAATAAAGCTTCCTTTTCTTTTTGCCTGCCCTCATTTCACCTAATTGGTAGCCGTCCGTTTCCAGATCAGTCAAAATCAGAGAAAGTGGACAGAAAAGGAAGTTGTACTATTCAAACACATCCACATCAGCTGTATAGTGACTCATGACTGGACTGAAGCAGGGGGTGGTAAAATGTAACACGCCAGCACTGCTTCTTAGACAAGCAGGGACAGTTACTGCAGGAAAGGGGAAACGAACCTTTTATAAATATCTTTGATTTCAGAAGAAACGCAGCAGCAGATTTATCAGATATTCGGGGATTACAGTATTACAGTTAATACAGTTATTACAGTCTATTAGCTACCCTCCCCATCCTGTTAATATTTGACTAAGGTGTATATGATATGTTTAGATCATGGTGTGCTTACATCTCTATGCAGCAGGGGTCTTCTTACATCTTATATCCATTTATAATTCAAAACATTTGAATGATCTTTTTAAAATTAAATCAAATTTGTTATATTAAAATATTTTGTTTGTCTTATCTGAAAAAATTAAATGAGAAGGATAAGGTCACTAGCAAATGAATTTAGTAATAATAATAATAATAATAATAATAATAATAATAATAATAATGATAATGATGATGATGATGATGATGATGATAATACACAGGGAAACTAGTAAAATTAGAGACATAAAATAAACCAAATAACAACAAACCACAGTTACTGTCGGCACTCACTAGCCTAGAGAAATCTGTTTAAAGACTGTATATGAAAACATGTATGGACCCTGCATTTCGACGAATCCGTGAGATGCTATTTTAGAGTTTACAAGGCCACATCTGAGCGGTGGTTTGAACTTATTTTACCATGTTAACAGTTTTGGAAGACATGCTGCATTGCAGTAGTCTAACCTTGGAGCTGTGAAAGCATAAACTGATTTCTCAGAATTGTGTAGGGTAACACAGTCAGAGATATTGCTGATATTGAACTCAGACAATAAACTAGCATCCAATGTTTCACCAAGGACTTTGACAGAGACTTTGTGTTACAATGAAAATTATGGTTTAGTGTCTGCTTTCTGTTGTTGGTGTACGACATGAATCTTGTGTGTGTGTGTGTGTGTGTGTGTGTGTGTGTGTATGTTTAGGTGTGTGTATGTGTGTGTGTGTGTGTGTGTGGTACATACAGTTAGCAGACACACTGTGTCCTCCTAGAGTGTCTGGGTGACCATCAACAGCATTAAAGACAGAGGAGACCAAAACCACATCAGGGGAAAACTCACAAGCAATGGGGATGACAACAGTCCTGCAGAGACAAAAAGACAGTTTGGTTCACACTCTCAGTGTACACTTTGACCTCACACTTTCACTGTCACTCCCACACACTTCTAGAGCTATAAAGCATGGTGTTATACCTAAACGCTGCCAGATATTCAGCGTCTCCTATTGGATGATCCAGTCCACTTGGCCATGCCACGTTAACATTGAAGCCAATTCCTTCACCCGAGCCCACCTGCATATGAAATGAATATACACATGCGCACTACTGTACACACACCACAAACACACACCTTCACATACTGAAGCGGTCTGACTGTATGTAACAGCTCTAAGATGATACACTCAAGGGAAACAAAAGCAGTCAAGAACTTCTCATCATTTTTATGCTATGTCAGTTTCAGTAGCTTTAAGACATATCCTATATTATTGAAAACAGAACTGCTTTTGCCTCTTAAAATAAATGTCTAAATGTTCAATTCTAACTGATGAAGAGAAGCTGGACAAACAGCATATTAAAACACAAAACCACACAAATGTCATAACTGAACATTAAGGAAAAAGTAAAACACAAACAAAACCTAAGACATGGTCATGTTAAGATTTTATTTTTCAATTTTCAAAAGCTTTTTTTACTTTAGCCTTAAAACTATAAGACACAAACGGATGCATTTTCCATTCAGGGAAGTGTTCTCAAGTTTGACAAACAAAATGATGGGGTGGTGACACCCCCCAACCCCATGATACCCCATGAACAACTGTGGGAGATTAGCACTAACTTCTCTTGGTCCTCCTGTCTCAGGTGTCTGTGTGCCATCATAGCGGTGCAGAGAAATGTAGAGAACATTTGGATCTGTGTAGAACACCTTCTGAACAGTTTTATCATGATGGATGTCCTGAAACGCAGAGAACACATATGACAAGACCATTAAATCTCACTTAAGTGCAAGGGTAACAGTAAGTGAGTTAGTGTGTGTTTATATCTCACCCAGTCAACAATGAGAATTTTTTTATCAGTAAGTCTGCACTGGATCTGTTTAGCAGCAATCGCTACGGAACTAAATAAAACCCTAAAAGAAAAAAGAGAGTATTGGAGAATATCAATGAATGAGTGAAAAAGTCAATATACCGTTTGCTTGTTTTGCTTGTGCGTGCGTATGTGTGTGTGTGTGTGTGTGTGTGTGTATGTGCTTTTATACTCACATTGGCTCAGAGTCCGAAGTATTGTGTCCATGTGGTTTAACTATAGCAAAACCATTCTGGTTGGAGTGAGCAAGGAGACAGTGAGAGATTGGTAGAGAAAAAATAGAGAGAGAGAGAGAGAGAGAGAGAGAGAGAGAGAGAGAGAGAGAGAGAGAGAGAGAGAGAGAAAGAGAGAAAGAGA
>JBBJLS010023819.1:0-14939 GCA_037577275.1 Bryconaethiops microstoma
ACTCTCTTTCACAAGCTAATTAGGTGACACACACACACACACATACACACACACACACACACACACACACACACACACACACACAGATCCTAGCCGGGTGAGTTTTGACAATAGCACCACTTGTTACCTAGAATGAAAGAGTCAGTGTTATGATCGATTAGGTCAAGTGTATGAATTCAGACCTGTTTTCTCTCCATAGCTCTTTCAGACAAAATGCACAAAACTACTGTGTGTCTGTGTGTGCGTGCGTGTGCGCGTGTGTGTGTGTGTGTGTGTGTGTGTGTGTGTGTGTGTGTGTGTGTGTGTGTGTGTGCGTGCGTATATGCTCTGAAGGAGAGGGAAAGATCTAAGAGATTACAACTGCTTTAAATGTAATTTTTTTACAGTATGCAATAGCTGGTTGGTTGCAAAACACTTTATATGTGTTAAAAAGTTATTAAACCAGAGTTTTATTGCAAACATCAAGACTGATGATGTTATTTATGATGACACACTTCCTTAAGTGTTGTTTTCATGCAAATAAAGCAAAGAAGCCTGAAAATATATGATTTTAAAATGACCACTTTCGTCCACCAAAAAAAATAGTTCCAGCAGTTTAGAGTAAAGGTATCATTGTTGTTACAACTGATGTTCAGTGGAATGGTACAGTAAACATGAAACAACATGGGTAGAAGATCAGTCACCCATCAGCATAGACAGAGCTGTTAACATATAACAATATCAGATAACTGCAGTGTTTTCACCATAGTTGTATCCTTCCACTGACCACCAATAAGTACCAATAATGATTGTCACAACAAGCTAACAGTGGTAATTATAGCAGCTGAGGTCTGCTACCCGACCCAATGGGGCACAGCAAAGCATTGGGTTTCGGGACAAACTGCCCCATTCAACAGTGGGCTCGGATTTTCTAATGAGTGACAATTACATGGACTAAATTTCACACGCTCTCATGCCTTCTCTGTCTCTGAGTCTCTCTCTCTCACACTTTCGTCTCTGGAAGCTGTCCTCTACTAAATACCATCCATCCAAATAAATGGAAACCTTGTCTGTGACAATCTCGGTAAAGCACGAGAGCCTGTTCAGGGACCGCGTTGGGTTTCAGATTCAGCTTTAGCAGTTAGGCCGGGTTGGGTCAAGTCTCGAAGTTGCTGGTACAGGTTGGGTTTACACTTCAGCTTTCCAACCTCTAATCCACACATTCAGATCTTAATTGTGACCCTGAAAGCTTGAACCTTATGACTGCTTGTGACAGACATTCAGGTCAGATTTATTTTGGTAATTGCTGTCGACAGTCTCTGAGCAATCATTGGACAATAATCTATTGTGTGATGGGATGAAATTAGCAATTGCAATAATCACAGAAAAAAAAACAGTGTTCAGGGCTTATTTACATTTTTTCAATTCTGAAAACTGTGGGTTGTGAGTTATTTTGAATGGCATCAAGGATGTGAAGAACCAAAATGACCAAGTCGTGGTGATAATGAACAAGCAGAAAGAGGAGGTTTCAGAAAAAAAACATACAAACAGTTAACCAATGCATTTGTTTTCTGAGTCTGTTATGTCACCTGTCACTTACTGTACCAAAATTCCACCAGACCACACAGTGACGTAACACACACTGTGTCACAACTGTTCCCTTTCCGGGCTCCTGAGTGGCACAGCTGTCTGAGTGTTGGCCCAGCAATCTGATCCCTGATTGTACAGCAGCCATCTGTGGCCGGGACTGAGTGATCAGATTCATTTATGTTTAAAATGCATATTAGATGAGTTCACATCTGCCTGTTTGTGTGGCTCAAATTAATCCAGTTATAATCCTGATAATCACAGTATCCGGATGTAAACAGGGTCAGCATATCAGTGTCTGAAACCATACAGGTAAATCTGTTGAGATTATTTAACCCAGCACGGCCTGCAGTTAGCAACATGCTAATTGCTAAACTTCTATTACTTGTTAGCTGCATTACATGAACAAAACATGAACAGAGTAGAGTGGTTTGACCTGGTCAGCAGACAGCTAGAAGTCCAAGACACAGAGATAGACATACACACACACACACACACACACATACACACACCCCATTAAGCTAGGAGTGTCAATTACCCTTGGATTAGCCTAACATGCACTCGTCGATTTTGGGGGTACACCACCACATTCCTCCTTAGCTTGTTTATGTGTGTCATGGCTCTATTCTGTCCATTTGTCCTCTCCCAGAAGCCAGCTGAGAGATGTTTGAACCAGGCCGAACAGACGGACAGTTCAAATATAACAGAATCGGATCCTCCTCGTTTATTCTCATGGTGTCTGATCACAGCCCTAGATCCTGGTTGGCTCTTTTCCCGGCCAAGGAAAGGACATTCAAGTGGTGTCTTGCTTACTGCCAATTATTCATAACCGCTGCTTATCATTCCTGCAAGCACAGAAGCACTGGCTTGTCATCCTAAGTATGTTTTGGTTTATACTTATCTTACTCTCAAATGCAAAAATACAGAAGCCACAGTGCATTGCTGTGATATCTGAAGTCCAAATTTGCAGGTTGAATATGAGCTGTTTGTTGGCATCTACTGGTGAAACATCTTCCAGGGTACAACCTGTTCCTCCATGTTCATATTTAACATTTAAAGCAAGGATTCCGGCACAAATTCCCAGCTTACCCCAAATATAGTCAGTCATCCATGTGATGTAGCTACCAAAAAATATAACTACCAAGCAATGGAGATAAAGAAGGTACCGATCATTGAGCTACCACACAAGGGTGTTACCAAGTAATGGAGCTACCAAGCAATAGAGATACCAAGTAATGGAGGTACTACATTATTAAGACACCAAGTAATGAATTTACCAATAATGGAGCTATTAGTTAATGGAGCTACGAAGTAATGGAGTTGCCAACCAAATAAAGAAACTACCAGTAGTGGAGCTACTACATAATGAAGCTACTATGCAATGGGGATAATGGAGATAAGTAATGGAGGCTTATATACATTAGTATTGTGGAAACTGTATGCCTAAGTGACAAGGTAATCTTACATGGATTTGCCTGTGTGGTTTCTGATGTCATTTGACACATTGGTGCTTACAAACATCCATCTTAAAACCTGCATCTGTAGCTTTGTCTTTGTTCCTAGACAACAGTGTGTTATTTAACATCAGAAACCACATGATGAAGTCTATTAGTAGGTATTTACCAATTTAATCTGATTTCAGGCAAGTGTGAGACAAGCTATAAGCCCACATCACTCGTCAGCTACTCCAGCCTCACAGCGCCAGAAGCATACATACCTAAGACACCAGACATGGCTTGGCTAAAAGTAACTTTTCTCAGACCCACTGCTTTAAATGTTAAATGTGAACGCGGAGGAACAGGTTGTGCCCTGACCATCTGCAACCAGTCTAATCTCGCGGCGAGACACAAACATCCACCTGTGGCAGCCCACAGGCTAAAATAGAGCTGGATACTCCGCAGAGGTTAGCCATGGTGCTACCAGAGAGCCAGCGTCCATTCACCACATAACAGCACATTTAGAGCTAACGAGTGTCCAGGATGCCACACACACACACACACGCACGCACGCACACGCGCGCGCGCACACACACACACACACGCGCACACACACACACACACACACACACACACACACGATAATCAGGGTTTGCTACCCTTGGGCAGCATTCACCCGCATTCATTGGTAGCATGTTCTCAGAACAAATATATAAAAGCCCTCAGAGGCCTGGAGAAGGTCCACGGTCACTGCAGTAACCGCTCACAGAGGATCAAACACGACCCAGATGTTTGTCCTTCAGTGCAGTAGCTGATTTAATTCTGTAAGAAGTATGTGTGTGCGTGTGTTTTTTTTTCCTGTGGTATAAACACAGCGAGGGAGAGAGAGGGAAAGGAAAAGTGTGATTTAAGCTCAGTGCTAGGTGATACTGCTCATGTGACTGCTCAAAAGTAAGTCATCCATCCCTTCCCCTCTCTCTCTCTCTCTCTCTCTCACACACACACACACACTCTCTCTCTCTCTCTCTCTCTCTCCCCCACACACACACACGCTCTCTCTCTCTCCCTCACACACACCCATATACACACACAAACACGCTCTCTCTCTCTCTCTGTCTCTCTCTCTCACATACACACACACTCTCTCTTTCGCTCTCTCTCTCTTTCTCATACACACACACACTGTCTCTCTCTTACACACAGACACACAGTTCATATTCAGTTACAGTATTAGAGCATCACAGAAAGAGCAGGCATTAAGTCTCTTTCTCTCTATCTCTCTCTCTCTCACTTATCCTGCTGTCTCTCTCTCTCTTCCCCTTCTTGCTCTTCTCTCTCTCTCTCTTCTTTCCATTCCTCTCCTTCAGAGTGTCTCTATTTCTCTCTCTCTTCTTCTCTCCCCCGTTTTTCTCCCTCTCTCCTTTGTCTATTTGCCTCACTCCTTCTCCCCCTTACGGTTTCTTTCATTCTTTATTTATTTCTTTTTCTTTCTTCTCTCACTTTCTCTTTATTATCTTGATGCCTCTTGCCCTCCCTACTCTTTTCTCCCTCCCTTTTCTCTGTGCTCCTTCTGTCTCTTGCTTCCTTTCATTCAGTCTGTTTTCTATCTCTCTCTCCCTCCCTTCCTCCCTCTCCTCCTCTGTCTTTCTCTCTCTCCTTTTCTTATGTTCTTCTTAGTCCTGTCTCCCACATTATCTCTCTCTCTCTCTCTCTCGCTCTCTCGCTCTCACTCTCCACCATGTTCTCAGTCTCTCCTGGGGAACTACCGGTTGTTTTCCACTAACGTGAGTCAGGTGTAGAAGTCTGTTCCCACATACCCCTCACCCCACCCCAACACCCCCCTACCCACCCTAACACCCCCCTGCCCACTCTTTCCACTTCCCTCTTTAACTTCTGTAGTTATGGACTCAGGATAGGCCAGTATTGGACCGTCCCGCTGTAATAAAGCCAGGTAAGTGAGTGATGCTGAATTCTCTCTGCTATCTTTCACTACCTGAGAGAGTTTTCTTTGGCAGCTCAGCAGGGATGGAAATGGTAACCGATAACTTTTTGAAATAAACTGATTCTGAGGAAAATTGCCTGTTTGAACGAGAAGACAGGTATATGGCCAAAACACACACTGCCTGATTACTTCACTGACATTAAACTGAGGAAACACACTGCATTAAAGCGCCACATCAGTGTAAACTGCAGTATCTTTGTTCATTTTGAACAGTAATTTCTCAACTTTGTAAAAGTAAACTCAGCATGTTACAGAGTACAATTCACGTAAAAAACTAAGCTGCAAAAACATGTGGAATTCATTATACTTGTGATGTACATATGATCCCACCATTTAGCCTACAGAGGTTTGAACACTTATTCACTTATTACTAATGTTTAACACACACATTAAAGACCCACATCAGTGAAAACTGCATTATATTTGTTATTTGTTTTGTTATTTTTTTTACTAAAGGTATAATTTGATAGTGGGTAATTGTGTAACTTTTTTAAAGTGTACAGTTCCCTGTAAAAACATTTGGAATTCATCATTCATAATACTTGTGTTGTCACAACCATGAACACATTTACATATGACCCCCCCCCCCATTTAGAATACAGCAATTTATCCACCCATTCACTTATCACTATAAGGAGTGTCTGCAGTGACAACAGGTGTCTTAGCAAATGAGTCAGCCAATCAGAATGGAGCTTATTTACATATATCAGGGTTTTTTTTACATTATATCATATATTTACATTATATCACATAAGTAAACATAATTCTGCAGTTCCAGAGATTGGAATGTGGTCATGTGAAAGTTAACTACTGGTAAATAAAATTACACACATGCTATTAAAAGGGGGGAAAAATTCCAACAAAAAATAAAACATGGGGCCTTTTATAGTCCAAATTGTGTCTAATCTCTAACCTTAATCCTGATATCACAGCTTCGATACACTTGCCCATGAAATAAAAACATTTTGAAAAGTTATGTATACACAAACTTTTGACACAAGTGTAGCTGTTCAGAGTGTGTTTCCACAATCACACTTGATAACGTAATTAGGGCACAGATACAATAACTATCGATTGCAAGGAGGGTAAAGATCATTCAAACTCTTGCACACACTCACCCAGTGTGTGTGCATGTGTGTATGGATGTGTGAGAGGGCAGGGTGTGTATTGGTGTGGGAGAGGCAGACATGCTCCTGAGAGCCACAGCTGTGTAAGCAGAATGATATTGTTTTTAACCCCAGAGGAGCTGCTCTCCTTCAGTTGCAGCCATTGGGCTCCCAGCCCAATACACACTCACACACACACGCACGCGCACACACACACACACACACACACACACACACACACACACACACACACACACACACACACACACACACACACACACCTAATCATGGCGTGAAATACGGTAAATGTCATGCTCTTCTGCATCAAGACTTTGCTGCAAATGGATGGATGATAAAAACAGACCATGAGTTGACCAATAAAAATCCAGAAAAATAATGGATTTATGGATCAGTGGGCCACATCTATTTCCATGGTGACGCTACACTCATTTCCACAATGACCCAACTACCGTCTCCATGGTGACACCACAACCATTTCTGGGTGACGCTGATGATACTGCCATTTCCATTGTGACACCTCACCTATTTGTTCAATGATGTGACACCACACTATCTCCATGGTGACACTACACCCATTCCATGGTATCACTATACACATTCGTCCGGTGACACTACTAGTCTCTCCATGGTGACACCTATTCATGCGGGGATGCTACTAACGTTTCAGTGGTGACACCACACCCTTCATGCAGTGACACTACCATCATTGCCATGGTGACACTACACCCATTGATGCAGTGACGCTAATACCATCTCCATGGTGACACTATACCTATTCATGCAGGTATACCTATACCTCTATACCTATTCATACTAAAATCTTCATGGTGGCACTACACCCATTCATGCAGTGATGCTACTACATATGCATGGTGAAACTACGCTCATTTGTGCATTGATGCTACAACCATTTCCGTGGTGACATTACACCTATTTGTACCATGATAGATTGAGCAATGTGAGAAGACTTGGCTGAGTACCACAGTAAAAATGAAGAGGCTGAAATGTTGAGCAGAAAAACAAGGAGAAGGAAAAGATTTAATGAGGATAATCCACTCTGTCAGCACTGACTTCAGCATCCAAGTTCACAGTGTCACCCCAACTTCTGAAACCAAAACCAGGCCCTGGTGTAACATCACTGCAAAAGTTTCTTGAATGTCAGTGCTGCACATCAGAATGAGCCATACTGCATCTATCTGTCTGTCTATCTATCCAACCACCCATCTATATATAAATCAATATTTCTATCTATCTATCTATCTCTGTCTATCCATCTATCCATCCGTCTATCTATCTATCTGTCTGTCTGTCTGTGTGTCTGTCTATGTATCTGTCCAGTCAACCCACAGGTAAATGTGAAAGCGCTATACTATTGTCTCTGAGCCCTAATGTTATACGGTTGAAGTGATTCAAATAAATTAAATGTTCCTAATGATGTTAGTGCCTGTGTTACTGCCCCTAAGAAAAATGTGCTCTTCCAGTCCCTCTCCTGGTTGTGAAATGTGAGGAGTGAGAGAGTGTTTTGCGGTGGGGCGTGTGCCAGGCTCTGTCTCTGTCTGCCTGAACGGAAGGTGTGAGAAACCTCATTGCTGGAGGCCTCCTGAGAGACTTCCTTCTTGCAATTAAACTGAATCCTACTCTGTTACATTCTGCACACTGTATAGATCTTGTTGTTTGCAATGTTGTAACATTTGTTTAGTCAGAATATACTTTTTTTCTGTATTTTTTTATCTTAGTTTAGCCTTTCCAAATTTCTCTTTAACTTAATTTAAATTATTTGATATCTTTATAGCATTTAAGGTTTGACTCAGGAGTTCATTTTACTACACGCTGTACTGCTTGTAATTATGTATGAGACAAATAAAGAATATTGAATCTAGTAATCAGCCCATATAGGCTTATCTGTCAAGCTCTCTCTCTCTCTCCCTCTCTCATTCTCCTCTCTCCCTCTCTCTATCTCTCTTCTCTCTCCCTCTCTTTCCCTTTCTCTCTCTCTCCCTTTCTCTCCCCTCTTTCTTGTGTCTATGACCACTCTGACATCACCACCAGATTAAAGGTCTCAGAAGGGGCTCCTAAGAACAAGCCAAACTTCTCGACGAAAAGAAAAACACATTCATGTCTATGAATGATTTATTGAGACTTTTTGGAATCCGATAACAAGGACGACAGAGGGCTTGACATTTCCTAATTCATAATGAGCTTATTTCGAAATCCTCAGTTCTTCACAGTTCACACAAGCTCCCACAGTGCCCTTGTCAAAATAAAACACACTATAAGGGCCATAGCGCATATTAGGCTGCAAATCTGCCTGCATTTCCCCAGCATGTGGCAAAAACACAGTGTTCAGGGTGAAATGCTGTAATGTGATGTGAGCCAACACAATCTGATCATAGTGATCAGGGTGACCTCAATTCGGTCACAAAATTTCATTTACATTCACGTTTAGTTATTCAGCACTTGCACTCAAAAGTATTTTGCATTACAAAATAACACGCGAAAAGCACTGATTCATTTTTGAGCATATCAGAATCAGAATTAGAAAACTTTTCTGAGGAAATTGCTTATGTTATGACTGCACAGACAAGAACAACGTAAAACATAAAGTCTAAATAAATCAAAATGAAAACTCAATATTAAATACACTATACTATATACACAAATGCTGGTGTATAAGTACTATAGATAGGTAACTTACATTTAAGTGAATTTCTAGTGAGAAAAATAGTACTTAGGAGTATGTTATTGCACGTAATACAGATCAGTAGTATTTAAGCAATAGTGACATAAGCAGCTGATGCACAGTTGCAACAGGCCACTAGAGGGTTTTTTTGTGGGGGTGGGTGCTATTTAAACGTAATGCACAGGTGCTTCATTATAAGTTGCTCAGTTTAAAAAAGCCGCATGTTTAACACGCACAGTGAGGAAACAGCAGGTAAAGTGAGTGCAAACTGCATCCTCTTACCTTACTGATAGCAAAGACATGCTCGGTGAGGGCGAGCACGCACGCGCACGTTATGATATTCCCGTAAATCCACATTTTGCGTGCAGAAGAACCCGTGGGTTTCCCTCTGGAGCGCGCGTGAGCTGTATACCGCAGTCCAGCAAGTCTCGCGCTCACAGTGCCATGACCGAGGCGCGTGCGCGCGCGCGCTTGTGAGAGTGTGTGAGCGCCGCGAGAACAGTGAACACCAAACACGCCTCCTACAACACAAGCACATCACTAAAACATTTTTAAAAACTCCTCAGGGAGGCCACGCCCACTCCGTGATGCAACTACACAGGTAGAAGACACGCCCACTGGGAGTTTTTTAAAACATTGTTAGGACCAGGTCATATCAATTCAAGCACGAAGCATCATATCCTATTGTGTCATTTAAAAAGACTATTTCTTTGTTGTAGGTCATTTTCCATGAAGATGTGATGACACACAATCCAAAAAATCTAGATTTTTGGATGACACCATCGTGCACTAGTGCACAGTGTGATTGACTGCAATCACTGAAACACAAAGGCAAGAACAGTGTCAAGTTAGTGTAAAAGTCGAGTAAAAACTTTGTCCAAAATACACTATGCAATATATACATGCTAGGGTCAAAAAGGTGGATGTAAATACTATAGATAAATAAATTACTGATGAGTAGTATACTAGTTAATACTAGAAATGATATTAACCTCATATCGCACGTAACCGAAAGGGCCACTTTACACTGTCTAACCATATTATATGTTATATTAACATGCCACTCCTAACACCTACTCAGAGACCCAACATACACTACATTTCAGACACTTCAAAACAATATGATAAAGCAGTGAACTGTTTGATATATCCTCCATTGACAGTACTGTGCAAAAGTCTTAGACACCAATGCCAATTGTTTAAAGGCATTTTTCTCAGCGTGTGGTAATTAATGTGTCTTTCTGCAAAGTTTACATTAGACTAAATGCAAACAAACAAGAAAGCGGCAAAAAGTATCAAGATTCGGTTAGTTTGTAAAAAGGAGAACACAGGCTCGGTTCCAGGTTTCTCCTCAGTTCCTCCAGCCATTGCCTGGATTTATGAAACTCGGCAACTCAGCAAGTAGGTGCTTTTGCACAGTACTGTACATACCCAAAACTACAAATGTGAACTTTGGCACAGGGATTACACTCATGGAGTGTAAAGTGACTGTTTGTCATCCATGAACACACCACAGCACACAGTGTGAACAGCACAAATTTCTTTTTCTGCATTAAACCCATTCACCTAGTGAAGCAGCAAGAAACTCTGGGGAACAGCATGTTGGGACCGTACCATGCTCAAGGGTACCTCAGTGGAGCCACTAGCAGTCCTGGGATTCAAACCCATGACCTTCTGATGACAGGGGCAATCCCCTAACCACTAGGCCACCAGCTGCCTCGACTGCCAAACCTTATCAAACCTAGTAAATTGTTGTATGATGATACTGTGGCTTTTCATTGGCTCTTTTGCAGCAAAACAGTCACCAGGATTCAGATGATGTGCTTTTCAGGGACAATATTGTGCGAGGCAGGGGGTCTCTAGGCCTGGAGGTGGGAGTGGTTTTGAGGATTCATTCTCTATTTCAGACGGCTTAGGAGATCCACAACTGCACAGAAGTCCAAATGTCTTATACTATCACATATATAACATTTATCTCTTTATACCAAGGGCAGATGAAACGAGTGAAAATGGAAATACTCTTTGTAAAATATGACCCTCCTTTTTGGAGTTAGTTTGAGCTCATTCAGTGTTTAATGTCTCTAAATAAATAATTGACATTATTTCTTCTATTAGATATTAAAAGATTTTTCCTAATTTAATTGTAAGCACAAAATAACCATGATCATGTGTTTTCACTGTCCTGTACACATTTTGTTTTGTTGTTTAGTGCATTTTAACCCCAAGCTGTTTTAGCTGTTTTATAAAACATATAGGAAATATTAACAGGGCCGCAACTAAACATAATCACTCCTGACGAGTGTAAGGTCACATGACATGGAGGAGGGAAACATATTTTCAAAGTAAAAAGTTTCGGGATGCCTGACCATTACACCAGCAAGGACTTTAATGACATTACATTCGAATACATAGACTTTAAAATGGATTTGGTGCCCCCTCGCAGCTATAACACTCTTCTGTCCACAATATTTTGAGTGTTTCTGTGGGAAAATGTGCCCATTCATTTTGTAGAGCATTTATGAGGTCAGACACTGATGATGGGTGAGAAGGCCTGGCTCACAATCTCTGTTCCAGTTCATCTCAAAGGTGTTGGGTGGGGTTGAGGTCAGGGCTCTGTGCGGGCCAGGCAAGTTCTTCCACATTGAACTCATCCAACCGTTTCTTTATGCACCTTGCTTTGTGCACTGGGGCACAGTCATGCTGGAATAGAAAAGGTTTTCCCCAAACTGTGTCCACAAAGTTGAAAGCATGGTGTCCAAAATGTCTTGGTGTGGTGAAGCATTAAGATTGTTCTTCACTGGAAGTAAGGGCCGTAGCCCAAACCTTGATAAACAAGTGTGTCCCAATACTTTTGTCTGTACAGTATAGTGTATATTTTTTGGCGAATAAAATGTCAGTACTAAGATCTGAGTACTTTAATTTTGTCTTCTGTTCTTTTAGCGCCATCTGTCGGACAAAATTGAGTAAACATTCAAGTAAAAAGTGAGTAAAAAAAGTGCAGGGAATTTCTCAATTTACAAGTATCGATTATGTAAAGTTTAAGCCTTCAAGGCGTGTGGGAAAAAACGTTTTTTTTCGGGAGGAAGCTGAGACAAAGTGGAGGTAAATATTTTTCAACAACGTCATCCGGGTCCGCGATGGGCCCGCCCCCTTTTTTGCTATTGGTTAATAGCCCGCAAGAAGAGAGGAAGCGAGACACGTGAGAAACATGGTGCGACTAAAAGCGAGGTGAAGTGTTCCTATCAAACTTTTCTGTTATATTTTGCACGATGTTAGATTTTTACTGGTCGTCTTTGTGTGTGTGGGTGTTTAGGTATTTGCTGTGTGAGGTGTGTGTTTCTGAGAGAAACAGGCTGCAGGACCTGGAGGAAAGGGCCATTTACCAGGCAGTAAAAACAGCAGTGGCCAAAGCTCATGGAGAATATGGATTAGCCCTGTTTGGAATCGGCTCTGCAGGTCAGCACTGCATCTCCAACACATGTACTTATCAAGTAACAGCCCTGAATTGCTGATTAATCTCATGCAACAAGGGTGAGCTTGAGGCTTATGTAATGTGGCGAGCTCAGCGGACAAAGTAAATGATGCTGTAATGAACTAATGACTAAAAGGACTAAAAAGTAGATGTCGTATCATATATTGAAAATAAGGATAAGTTCTCATATAACTGCAGTACAGGAACCTGGATCAACACAGGGATGAAAAGAACTTCACTCTCTATTTGTATCCTTTTATGAATCGTTTCATAATCAGTTTGTTGTAAAATATACTCTACTGTTCATTTCCCACGTCAGAAAACGCTGTCAGTGCATCCAGTTTTCAATTGTCTTTGTGATGTCACAAAAATAAGTACATATTGACTGTTTAAATCTAACAAGGTTTTAGATCAGAAATCAAGAGCAACTTGAAGAAAAAACCTTCAAACCTTTTTTAAATTTTTTTTTAATTAAAATAAGTGACGTACCTGAATGCCTACACTGGGATTGTCATCCTGCGGTTCCGGAAAGCCCATTATCAGCTCCTCTGGTCTGCCCTTCCCTTCATTAACTACATATTGAGCCGAGGCCAAAGAGTGCCATGCTTCTTCAACTGCATACATGTTGGAGGTAGGTAGAAGGTTTTCTGCTTGATGTACATGAGGCTGTGTTCTTGCTCAGTTTGATGATTACGGATGATCTGGCAGTGATTAGTATATGGGTGGTGCTGAGTGCTTGGAACTTCATCTAGGCACCTTGTATCTTTAGGCACTTTGCAGCCTGTCGCAGCAAAACATTTGTTCCCATTACTTGAATTTAATCTAATAAATATGCCAAAGATACGTTTGACAAGCATAAAGGAGTATTTTCACATGAACAAGGTGATTTAAAGTGACATATAAAGAAATTGGAGGTGGCTCAAGACTTGTACAGTACTGTACATTTAGTTTTCATATTTCTCAGTAGTAGGTGGCAGAAAGAAGAACCATTTTATACTCTTATGGTATGTTTCAAACAGGAGAAAGCTGTGACGAATTGTGGTACTCTCTCGTAATCTCTGACTATATAAATAATACTAATTGAATGAATGTAATTATCTTTAAATGATTGGAGTGCACGAACTTGTTTGTACTGCAAAAGAAAATTTTTGTCTAAATTTTAAAACCCTCACCTTTTGGTCCCACAGGAACCATAAGGACATGTCAGAAGTTCCTTGTTCGATTCGGCAGACAACAGCTGTGCCGAATGCTGCCACACTGTAAGACAGAGGGTAAGGCTTTCTCTTCACTCAGCATGGGCCATTATTCAGACTTGCTTCATAAGAATATTAGTCCTTATAAGGCTATTATAAAGTGTGAAAATGCATTTAGAACAAAGAGTAATGGAGTAATGCTTCACTGTTATACAGTACAGTACCAGATTTGAAAACTGACCTTTAATCAAAAAGGCTTGAAATGTTTACTAACATTAAAAGAGATCATTAAGGTCTCCTGAGTTGTGCAAAAGTGTAAGTGTTGGACTTGTCATCAGGAGATCCCTGGTGATGCTGCTGACATCCATGGCCTGGATTCCAAGCGAGCAGAGCTGGCTTTGGGTATATACAATTGCTACACTGTATACAATTGGGTAGCCCCCATCCCTCAGCATGATGTAAGCTAGCACAGACATCTGTAAGCTGACATAACGGAATCCGCAGTCGGTAGACTCGGTGTGGATTAAGCCATCCAGTGATGATGTTTCAGCAACAGTTTGAGAAGGTGGCCGTGGAAAGTCTTATTTTAAGGCAGCTGGTGGCCTGGTGCTTAGGGAGTTGCGATCAGAAGGCTGTCAGAAGAATTTGAATCCCAGGACTGCCAGTAGCAGCACTGAGGTACCCTTGAGCAAGGTACCATCCCCACACACTGCTCCCCAGGCCCTGTGCTGGTGGCTGCCCTCTTCACTTGGTGAAAGGGTTAAGTGCAGAATTTCATGCTGTTCACACTGCGTGACAAGTGGTTTACTTTAACTTTCAAGATGCAGTGGAGTATCACGTGCCTCGGAATGAACCCTGTGCTTGCCTTTGTAATATCTCATTTATTTGATAATTACAAAACCTTATGCGTCAACTCATTTCACTACATGTTGTAAATGTATAACTATGTAAGTGACAAATAAAAAAAAATCTCTCATTGTTGGTGGTATCGAGTGACTGTTGGGTTCTAGCAGGTGGGTGCAATTGGAGATGACTAAAGTAAACCAGAAAGTCTGGTAAAAAAATATACATAATAACGTGTTTGATTAATTTTTAAACTGTTCATGTTTTAAGGGACTCTCGGCTCCACCACTGCATTCATTGTAAACACTCCAGCTTCTTCAGGGTGGATTTTTGCAGGGCATCTTTTTTTTTTTTTTTTCCCCATTTGCTAGTGAAAGTAGAAGGAAGGAAGTTACCTAACATTGCTGCTAGGAAGCTGAATATCTTATCTGACCCATACAATAGAGAGAGTGGATTCAAACAACAGAAATTACTTGTCAGATGAAGAGGACAAGCTAAAGCCAGTGACCTACAGGCCTATTTAGGTGTCAAATTCTCTCTTGCTGTGTGTGTGTGTGTGTGTGTATGTGTGTGTATGTGTGTGTGTGTGTGTGTGTGTGTGTGTGTGTGTGTGTGTGTGT
>JBBJLS010023840.1:0-14938 GCA_037577275.1 Bryconaethiops microstoma
AGAGAGAGAGAGAGAGAGAGAGAGAGAGAGAGAGAGAGAGAGAGAGAGAGAGAGAGAGAGAGAGAGAGAGCGTTTTTAAGAGCTTCATTCATGTAGTATGTAAAAATTGTTAGGTTTAGAAAAAAAACCCTGCTTCTCAGTCCACTCATCTATCAAACAAACAAACAGTTTTGACTTAACTGTTTTGGTGATGTCACCAAAACCAACACATCTACTTTCTGCCAACCTTTTACCCTACAGCAGTTAAACCCATTCCATTCACACTCAAGTTATAATGAGTGTTTCAGACTGGGAGACTGACCAGTGACTAATTTATATATTGGTCTTAAACATGCAGTAAGGAAAACAGCATGAGTTATTCAAAGGGATTAAGAAAATGTCATGAAAAAAATTGTGTACAGATCTTGGGGGAAAAAAAGTAATTCGTAAAATCTCAATTAAATCCAAATGCTAAGACTAAGCTTACTGCTAACGTAAACGCAGCTAAATGTAGTCTTGGGTCAGGATTCTATTCCTTTATGTATCTGAGGTAGAATTACCTCTCCCACTGCTGGGTCCTGCTCCCCCAGTCCCACAATAATGATGCAGTCCGCCTGGCGAATGCAGCGCTGCGTCCAGGGTGTGAGAGAGCTGTCTGTCTGGTACAGGACAATACGGTGGATGTCTTCTTGCTGGCCAAGCCAGCTCGACAACCTATACTCATGCACACTGAGGGAGGAAGGGTTGGGTTAGTGTCAAACATTCACAGTGCTGAAGACTAAAATGACAGGTAAGGGTGCTGCGTGGCCTAGTATGATAAATACTGATAGAAATTTAAGTGCATGTGGATTGACAGGCAGATGCCTGATTAAAACACATACATAAATCAGCTATAACAAAGAACATCCTACACGGATCAAACTACTTTGTCCAGAACATGCCACAGCTCTTAATCAGAGTAATATCTGTGGAATTTGGAGTCCAAGTCAACACTTTGAATTCTTTGTCATGTTTCTCAGACCATTCCTTTTTTGGAGTGTGGCAGGGTGCAATATCTTGCTGAATGAGGCCACACCCATTAGGGAATAATGTTACCATGAAGTTGTATTTAGTCCGCAATGTTTAGGTAGGTGGTTCAAGGAAAATCCACATTAATAAAAGGGCACAGCAGAACATTGGTGGAAGTAGTGGTAGTAGCCTAGTGGGTAAAATACTGAGAACCCAAAGACCACAAAAGTCGTAGGTTCGAACCCCCACTTTCTACCATTGTGTCCTCGAGCAAGACACTTAACCCACTGTTGCTACAGGGGGACTGTCCCTGTAACTAATGACTGTCGCTCTGGATAACTAAAGTCGCTCTGGATAAGAGTGTCAGCAAAATGTCCCCTTTAACATCGCCCAGTGCGTCACATTTGCCATCTTCCCACGGAGCATTCTAGTGCCATCTCTTCCCCAGGTAACACACACAGCTGGTCATTAACATGATATAAAAATGTGATTCATCAAATCAGACCACCTTCCTCCATTGCTCCAAGGTCCAGTTCATGTTCATACATGCTTGTTTGGTGGTCAACAGTATGGGCACTCTTCCTTGGATAATAATAAATGCATACCACAAACACCCCATGAGACCTTTCGTTTCAGAAACGCTCTGAGCCAGTTGTCTAACCATAACAACTGAACCCCTAAGGTACTAACTTCAATTGTGGTTTTAATGTTGCTGCTGATTAATATAAATGGAGCTACTCATTTATCTGAAAGACCCCAAATGAAACAACCCAAGATACAAATTAAACCCACTGCAGAAGAAATATGATAAAAATAAAGAAAAAGACAACAAGAAAGGAAGAGATTATTCAGAGAACATGGCTTCTCAGAGGAACACTTGCTTATGTAGTTCATCGTGTTATGCATTTACATTTAACCCAAGACAAATCCTTTCATCTTCCTCACCAAACCACCACTTGAATGCGTAAAAAGACAAGTTCAGGAATTTGTTGCTTTGAGTCAGGCAGAAAATAACTCATTCTTTGACTAATTTACATTGAATAAATTAATTTACATGTGTTAAATGATCTAGCACAAGCCTGGGTATCTGCACAGAAAGAATGTGCTACATAACACTGAAGTATCTTACCTGTCTAGTGCTGCAGATCCCAAACGCTGCTTGATGATGTCACTTGTCAAGAGGAGAGTGGGTCCTGGAGGAACAGTTTTTTAAGCAAAGCAACAACCTTTCAAATAATTCAAATAATGCTCTCTGTGCACTGCTTAAGCAACAGCCGAACAGCTGAAACATAAACGCTTGATTTAATGATGTCCGTCTTAGTGACCATGTCCAGCTGAATGTAAATGAGAAGACCTGTTATTACCAATAGCGATGAGAGCGTGTTGCAGCTCCAGCGTAAACGCAGTCAGAGGAACCTCCTCAGAAACAGGCAGCACAGCAACAGTGGACAGATTAGAGGCAGGATTCCCAGCATCCCAGTTACTACTTGGAGTCTGTAGAGCCAAACTGCGAGCTGGATAAAGTAGAATCAGAAATTTTTATTAGCAAAGAACATTTTCAAAAACAGAGAATCTGCCCTGGTACATCTTCACAAAGAGAAGAAAATCTAATAAAAATAATTTAATTAAAATCTAATAAAAAAAAACACACCTGTCAGAGGGCCATTAACCTGCTGAAGGATCTTCTGCCCAAGTAGATGAATTAGCCGTGTGACAACCTACACATGTCACAGAGAGATGGAGAGGGAAAAGAAATAAAAATTTGTAGAAATGTAAGATAAGATGTGTAAAATGAGATCAAGTCCCAGGCGATGTGTGTAGTGGATTAGTCACCTGAGGGAATTTTCTCTTGATGGAGCTGAGTGCTCCTTCTGGCAGCTTCGCAAGCTCAGAGTCTCTGACAGCATGCACTGTGGTGGCTCGGTTCTGATGGGTTAGAGCCTCCACCTGTTCAAATACACACATACACAATTCACCTCAACGCAACACATTATAATCTACCAATGTAAATGGTCGTTCAGTTGTAGAAAAAGCAATATTATTTATTTCAGATGAAATTAGGATTTTGCTCATCCTCTGATGACAAATGTCTAATACTAAAATTCAAAATTAATCTGAAAGTCTTTAATTTTAAATGGTCATTAGTGGTTATCTTCTACACATTTATCAAAAGTTTAAATGATTTTGTAAATTCATCCTTGAGAAAATCAAGCACAGTGGGCAAACAGAAATCTTAATTTTATGAGCCAAATAATGGTTAACAGATGTACTGTTTCTCCATATATCAAGTATAAGTAGACAATGGGAATTCTCTTTACACTGGTGTTGACTGAAACCATATTTCATTAACAAGGAAATGAAAGCAATGATGTGTGCCTGTTCAATCTACAGATTCTGCAAAAGATCTTCTTTGGTGTTAAACAGCTTACACTGATTTGAAAAATATGTTGTGGAACACAGATGGCAGTAAGTAATACATGGCAGAAACTGTGAAAGCTGATATGAAAGTTAGCATCTGCTCATAGTTTTGTTTACTGTTTAAAGTGTTTTTATGCCTTAACCTAAAATAAATGCTTCCTTCCTTTAGAAAAAGAAAAATAGCACAAACCCACTGAAAATGTTTCCAAGACTCTTCAAACAGTTCTCATTATAGTTGAAAATAGCATCATTTTGGACCCTGACCTTTACAAAGATGGCCATGACGTAGAAAGTAGAGTAACTAAATTTGGAGCTCCGCATTAGGAGGCCTATGACACTGTTGCCTCAGACAAAGCATCTACGCCAATCTTCACAGTGTGTAACCACGGCATCAGCATGGACAGGTATTCTTAGCAGCCTGGGCATCTCCACGGAGACACACAAGACACTAGCCAATCAGATTGCAGAGGGTATGAATAGCTTTCCTGGGGAATCACCCAGGAGGGAAGACGTTACCTAAGACCCCTGATTTTTTTCCCCAAGGCCACAGGCCCATTTGCACCTCATAAATATAGCCAAGACTAAAAAAAAACAAAAACTCAAAAACCCAAATTATATGTGAAAAGACAACCTAAAAATATATTAATATAAATTAACTTTGCAATGTAATAAATTGATGAATGTAAAAATCACACTTCAAAAACAGTTTTGATGAATATGCTAAAACATAGATAAAGTTGAATATGTTATAAAAGAAGCTGGTACAAATGATCAAGGAGCATGCATCAATTTTATATTTTTTCCAACATACTACGAAACTATTTCATGAAACTGCTAGCTAGTGTTCTGATTATGATACTAGGGCACTGTGAACATTTTGCAAATTGAGAGCAAAATGCTTGGTAGGATTAAAACAAACGTTATGCCCTTAGCATGGGTACGATGCTTACCACTCCAATGAGGTCTCCTCTTCCATACTCTCCAGTCAGCTCCTTCTTCCCATCATCCTTTAGAATGACTGAACGCAGGCGCCCACTCAGGACTATGAAAGTACTGTCTGACTTATCACCCTGTCTGAGAAAAGACAAAAGTATTACTTTTTAATCAAACAAAATTCTTTGTATGTTTTACTCTGAATTTTTTATATTATCTTAAGAACGACAAGGGAGTTGATGTTGTACCTATAGACTGCTCTACCAGCCTCCACAGCCATCCAGTCAAGAGCAAAATCAATCTGCCTTACAAATGGGGACATCCTACGTACTACAGAGTGAGCTATACTCAGAACGACTGTGGGCTCCGCACGCATGATCCTGGTACAAGAAAGATCAAGGGACACAAACAAAAATGACAAATTCTAAATCTGTATGCAAACTGCTTTTGAAGAAACAGCAAATGCTAAACTACTTATCTGATTGAATACTATTTATTATTTGACAAAATATTAAAGCTACCTTAAGAAATAGTTCAATGCTGCTACTCAAAAATCATTTCTTACAGGTTTAATAAAATAAAGAACAGAAAACACACAATCATATTTAAATCAGTTCTCCAGGTAGCTACCTTGGGAAAAATTAACATACTTTAATTTACATTTTTAAATGTACTCTTTTTTAAATAAGTGGTGATTATGCATCCTTTCTTATTTTAGTTACATGTGTTTCAAACAACAAAAATCAAAATTTTTAAAAACAAAGTAAACTGGAAACAATTAGGGAAAGTGCTGAATTATTCTTTTAAGCAACCAGTCTGTTAAAGTGCAAGTGGTGTGTGTAGAGGTGAAAATTTGTGAACATACTCATAGAAGTGAGTTTTGGAGATGGAGAGGAAAGTGCAGTCACGGTGAGCACGCACACTAAAAATGAGCGGCTCTCCCGTGAGCACAGCCAGCTGGCCCACCAACTCTCCTGGGTGAGTTACAAATAAACAGGTTTCCTCCTCACGATCAATCATTCGTTGATACACATGCAGCAATCCCGAAATCACAAACTGCACACTTACTTCCTGCAGGACACATGCATACTAAGGAACACCACACAACTACAAATTCATAGACTATGGAGAACTTTATAAAATAAATACATTTACAAATGAATGAACAGATCATGTCTAACAATCATGCTTTAAAAGTTACCAAATGTTCTTCAAAACCATAAATTCTCAGTGATTAAACTATCTATTCAGATTGCACAGTTGCTGTACCTGGTCTCCTTGACGGGCCACCACAGAGCCAGCCTTCACCTGATGCAGAGTCACTCTGCCCTCTAGCAGACTGGGGTCCTGAACCACACATATATTAACTGTACGTCAAAAGATTAATGTGCATCAAATTCCAAGATTTAATGACAGGAATTTACACAAAATAACTGGAATGACTAGAAAGCTAGACCATTACATGCTCTTCATTGTTGCACTATGCTAGAATCGTATCTTTTGTCAGGTAGTTTGCTGCCACACTTCAGGTAGTTCATCTGTTCACTAGGCCAAAAAATGCTCACCTGCAGTTTGATAATCCCCAAAAGGTCTTTTTTGGCTGCCTGGAAGATAGCACCCACTTTACCAGGGTGGACATCTGAACGCCCCCCACTGTCTGTATAGTGAAATACCGCGGATGGTGTGTGTTGCATGGTCACAGTTTTCTTTAGAATAGACTGAAAGGTGAGGGAAAAGGACAGAGAAAAGGCAATGAACACCATAGTTTGTTCAAACCTATGTGATCTGGTGAGTCAAAGAGAGAGGCAGCTGCAGTACCTTGTAGAGAACAGGGCTGGATGGTGTTTCCTCCATGGTCACCCGGGCTCGCTCATATGCCATGCTCAGGTCATTTGCTGTCACACCTGCCCACAAACTCAGTATAAGTCCACTCTCAGAAGAAACCTTTTTTACTGACCTAACTACAAAAGCAACTTAATCTAAGACCAAGAGTAAACTGCATTACAGTTAAGTCTTAAGTCCATTTCTGAGTCACTACAAGTGTGTCTCTGGTTCAGACTCAGGTTTTAAACTTTTATACAAATCAGCATACACTCTTTAGCTAATTAAAATAAAATAATGTTTCAGTTGGTAAATAGGTAGTAACCTATTTAATGATGGTATGTTCGTTGTACATGATCGTATATGATTTTCGGAGCATGTTTACAACACGGTCCGTTTAGCCCTTTATTTGTTTTGATTTTGTCAAGTCTAGCCCATGTCCTCAAATTCGACTACAAGTTAAGCCTATTTAAGTCCACACCTCTAAATTTCTGTCCACAGATTAAAGGATTCCGCAGCCTTAGCCAATAAAAATAATACCCAGGCCCATAACTTCCTGAATATAACTTACAATTAATCTTCAAAGTAGTTGTTTTAACTTTCTATCCCAGTGTTCAGTTAAGAATAATATAATATAATAAATGCCAATCCTAAGACCTGATGGAACAGCCAAACAGAATGCTGCAGTGAGGCATTACCTGTGCTATCAACTGGCATGGAGACTGAGCGAGGTTTCCTAACAGCTGTGAACAAATTTTCTGAAGAACTGGTTTTTCCTCCATCTGAACAAAAAGAAAAATAACAGCGATAACATCTAATAACAACAATTATGATAATTTAAAAAATCTATTAATGTTCAATGAAGGAGCTAAGCACCACAGAGCCACCAGAAAGACAACTATTCAGAACAACCCCTGAATAAGTCACAAGTCCATCACAGGGTAAACAGTCACATTGATGTCCACTGTCAGAACCCTTTCATAATAATGCATGCCATATTTGATGGTTATACAGTCAACAGTCTAAGACTAGTTTAGGACTGTTTTGGTGTCATCATAAAAATTTTTTTGAATAACTTTTGGTCAGAACCCTCTACAGATGATACATACCAAATCTGGTGGTGAGAAGAACAACACTCTAGAGAACAATGCTCAAAGAAAGTAGGTATTTCCAAAAATACAAAAAAGGCAGATTTAAACAGCAACGCATGCAACTGAACAGAAACTCCTAGGTAGATAATATATCAAAAAGGAAAATTTCTAACAATTGCAATAGGTGACTTGCAAATTCGATGGTTAGTCCATAATTATACAAATCATTGCTACAGTGTTTGCAAAGCTAAATATTTACGTCACTATTCTCGTTATTACAACATTAAAATCACTTACAGATGAAGTAAATAACATTAATAATCTAACTAGCACTAGTTTGTGTATGTGTGTTTATACCAGAGTCTGTAGATTCTGTGTGCCCCTGGCTGTGCTCTTCTAAAAGTGGCGCGTGGATGTGGGGCCTGCGAGGCACGCGGCTGGGGCTTCCCTCCGCAATCACACTGTTGACGGCAGTCAGGGGCACTGCTTGTCTCTCCTGTCAACCCAAAGCACACATGGTGAAGAATCTTTTATCTTCTTTCTTCCTTTAGTTTATTGAAGAGCAACTGATGTACAGCATTATTGGTATTTCCATAAATTATCGGCATTTTCCACAAGGCATATTAACTGCAAGAGCTAAGCAGAATGACCTAACTCATCTAAAAGAGTGCAATGTGCTATATGTGAAAATTAATCTAAGGTTTTACTGTGTTGTCAACAAACTCAAACTTGCTGATATTGCTAAAGAGCATTCACCAGTGAAATAAACTGAAAACCAGTGCAGGAAAACACACCTCTGAGCACGATGCTATCAACTGCCATAGGCTTTTAATGGTTTCCAGGAATGAGGGAGAGAGTGATGGGCTATGCTCTGACTTACAGTTAAAGAAGAGGAGTGGCTGAGACTGATAGGCCATCTCAACCCAGAGGACTGTAAAAGTCAGTGTCTTTTAAATGAGAACTGAGGCCTTATGATCAGCTTTGTTCATTCTCACTGCACTTTATGGTCCTTACAGTCAGGAGTGATTATGATGCTGGTGCTAACGTAGCGTGAAATAACTTTGTGGGGGTGTGCAAGTGCATGAGCGTGACTGGGAGGGTGTGTGTATGCACACAGTAACTGTGTGCATGTGTGTGTTAAGACACCCAATGTGACTGTACTGTAAGTGTGAGTGAATGTACGTGTGTGTGCATATTTTCTCTTACTGGATTGAAGAGTTCAGTGGTCAGTCCCAGGTAGTTGTGCAAAGCTAGGAAGGTAACTCTCTGCAGGCGCACCATAATTATCTAAATAGGCCCAGCCACACAGACAAATATCAAGTTGTATTTTAAGCACAAGTGCAATTTAGTTTATTTCATTCTTTGAGCATCTGAATATTCTGTTCAATTATAATTAGACCATACTCTTTTCTGCTCCTACATACCCCAGCAGAATGTGTAAAATGTGTTACCATTCTTAAAACAATACGTGAGTGATCAGAGAAAAGTGCACATCTGAAATCTTTACAAAGCGACTCAATGATTGTGTTCTGGTCAAATTAGACACTTGTTTTTGATCACTGTCATATTGAAAGGTCCACATGTGGCCCGTGTGCAGCTTTCAGACAGATGACCGTGGAGTGTCCTCCAATAATTTCTGATAATATGCTACATTCATCTTGCCATCAAATTTGACTACATTGCCCCACCTGCATGCGTCACAGAAGACATTTTGTCATAAGTCTTGTTGGCTTCTCTGCAAACACGATGTTTATGGCTATGACCATAAAGTTTAATTTTAGTCTCATCACCTCAAATGACTTTTGCATAAGTTTAAAGGATTGTCAAGATGCTGTTTGGCATATCATATGCAGGTTGTTTCAAGGTGTTAGCACAGCAACAGCTTTTTCTGAAAACTCAACCATGCTCCTTATTTCACATCTTGAAACAGCCACATCCCTTATTACAGAGAGGGCTGTATGTCAAGCTGCAAATGAGTTTTTCCTTAAATAAAGAACAACTTTACTGGCGGCTGAAGCTGAAATTTTTGTTGGCCTGACTGACCGTGGCATGGTATAAACAGAACACTTCATTTTCCAGTGGAACACCTAATTTTCCAACGGAACACGAATTGTGCGTGATAAGAGTTTAAACACTGATTGACTATTCCAAATTTGTTAAATTCAGCTACCTTTTCCTGCAGGTCTTTTGAACATTTTTGTCTTCCCCACAGCTCAGAATCTAACAAAGTCAACCCTGGACAAAATGTGCAGGGGTCCCTCATAAGCTAATAAACTCAATGAGTATTTATACCCAGACACTGACAACATAAACAGTCATTTAAACCTGTGAGTCTCTGTGTGTGTGTGTGTGTGAACATGTGCGTATATTATCAGGCCATAAATTCAAGGGCATGTAAGCTTTGCCAGGGTCATTAGAGTAATTTCAATAATCATTATATTTTTAAAATGGCACACAAAATTATAATACACAGCTTTTATTTAGGGATAGTGATCACTATACCTAAATAAAATAAATCATTTCTGAATGATCAGACATATTTTCCAAAAAATGGCTAATATTTCACAAATGCTGCCAGGGATATGTAAATTTATCAGCAACACTGCACATAACTGCTTCTATTAACACATCTACTGATGGGAGTGCTCTGGAATGTCAGTGTGTACCTGTATAACTCTCACTAGTGTCTCTGGGTATTTTTCAAATACCGACTGGAAGGCTGAGGCAGGTAGCCGCAGAATAGTAGAGCGTACAGCTGCGCGAACAGACACTGTCTTATACGGAGCAGGATAGCCCTGAGGAGTGAGGGAGGGGAGAATGAGAATAAAAAGGAGGAAACAAAGGATTATGTATTAAATTCAATGCACTGGAACAAGATGAAAAAGTGGGAGAAACAGGGAAAAAGATAGAGAAAGAGACAGTGAAAGTGGCAGAGATTGAGAGAGACAGACAGACTTACTGTAATGATGTCTAGAATGCTGAGTAGGCTGTGAACACTGTCTCCTGGCAGGACATCCTTTACAACAGCGTCTGTGCCGTCCTGAGAGGGCGCACACACAAAAACAATAATATAGTTACTTTTGTGAGTTAAAATTGTTGCGTTAATGTTTTTCATCCTCAATGTATTAATGTCCAATTCCACTCACATGGTAGGACTACCCCTCCCCCGACGATTATGGAGGAGTGAAGGCTAACATGCACTTCCTCTGAAACCATTTAAGTGCCACCACATCTTTATGAACCATCACTAACAGAACATCATTGGACAGCTCAACACAAGTGGAGGAGAACTCTAAGTGCCAATTCTGTAAACAGATATCTGCACCAGACAGCACTACACTGGATGGGAACAAGGAAGGTTAATTGTGATCTTTTGGACTTCCTGTTATAGATGGTAGTCCAATAGCCAAGGACTGAACTAGCCATTTCTCATCAACAGGACCATTGCACTCGGAAGCCCATTCAAGAATAATTTTTGTTACATGCTCACAGACGCACTTTATTGTGGCCTATAAGAAGGCTTGTGCACAAAACAAAAGACAAAATGAAACTTAAGTATCACAGAATGCCTATGTTTATGGAAATCCATAAAGTGCTCCCTGCTAGTGATCCTCACATTTTCGTGAATGCACAGTTCCAGTCTTCCGTCCTGGACCACGTAAATGCTGTCATCATCATCTCCAGGCCTAAACAGCCCCTCGCCTTCCTGCAGCTCAATGAACACCATGTGTCGACAAAGCTCTAAGAACAGTGGCTTCTCAAAGTGACCCAGCACCCTAACACAGATAAAATTTCACAGTTATAAGAATTTTCTCAATAACTTTATGCTATAAGTGTTCCAATATTCTCCTCCTTACATGCTGCATGCTTATTATTATTTTTCATGAAAAAGTTCAAAGTACTAACCTTACATTCTTAAGCATGTAAAGCACTTCAGAGGGTAAATTTGAGTTCTGTACATCAAATTCAGTGAGATCTGCCTCCAAAAGGGAAGGTGGGGGCTCTTTGGGCTGTAGAGTCGGAGGTTCCTTCCTTATCCGCAAGATCCTGCAAAACAGAATGCCACAGTGTAGCTTAGACACACACCTTTTCATGCATTTCAGGCGTGTAGACACATTATTCAAAAAACAAGCTCATAAAAAGGTTTTGTGTACGATTTTGTCCTTTACTAAGGGATGAGTAGGAGGCCAACAAAACAAGCATAAAGCTATAAACCCTACAACAAAACTACTATATAAGATATGAGTTATACAATATAAGACTTATAAAATATTATAAAATATAAGAGTGTTTGAACTGATACCTGCGAGCTATACTCAAGACTTTAGGTCTCTTCCGAAGACGCTGTTTAGAAAGTGAAGTAGAGGATGGTGTGGAAGACAGGGTCTGGACCTAAAAATCAAGGAACAATGAATAATAAAAAATGCAGCATTGTGTGCACTGTGACCCATGTCACAGGATATTATATATGCTGCCATCTTGTGGTCAGAGAACAGCCTAAATTCTGATATTATCTGAAGAGAAAAATAATTTTCAGAAAGAAATGCTTTAAGAGTTGAACAAAGGCTACGGTAGAAAAGTAAGTTCAGCGAAAATCTCAGATTTCAAGACATTATCTCTCATAACTTCAGGACGTTACCACTTTTTTTAGACACGGCAAAATCAGATTTAATAAACTAACAACATTAAAAAAATACTATGTGGAGACAGAACTTCTAAATTTTAAGAAATTTCTAAATTTTAGGAAATACTGCTTTAAGTACTGAAGAAGTCCACAAAACACTCAGAAACACATACTGACACATTGTGATGTTATGGCTCCTGATAACAATACATATCAGTGACCACCAGTGCTTTGGATGGAGGAGTAACAGGAGAGAGATCTATCATTTTAATTATTTGAAACCAGGCTCACAATGACTGACCTTCCTCATAATCTTTCTGCCATAGAAAAGAACCTTGTCTCTTTTCCTGAAGCGATAACGAGGGGCTCCTGCCTGCTGACCTGCAAAATACAAAGCAATTAGACTGATGTGATTAGATAAAACAATGTGATGTGTCAATATCTGATCTAAAGAGAATCTGAAATACTTTGAAGTTAAATTTTTCTATTCAACATTTGCAAAAAGAAATAACCTTCTTGAGAAGGATCGAGAAAAATACAGCAATTCAATGGGGAAAAAATTAACTGGCATAATGTGCTGACATCCAATTAGCTACATGTTACCATGCAATTAATGTAGCTGCTGTACACCACTTATTATTGTTAGTTACAAGCTCTCTTCATTTGGTCTAGTATTTGGTTGTTTTTTATGACAGTCAGTTCTAGAAGATCTAATAACCCAAAATACACTCAACAAAGTACGGCAACCTAATTTACAACAATAATGACAACTGAACCTGGAACTTACTTGATAGTTTGTATCTGCGGTAGAGGAAGAGCACAGCGATGCCTATTAGGCAAACTGCCACCACAGCCCCTATCAACATGCCAGTCAACTGTAACACAGAGCAGAATTTTCATAAGGTGCTATAGACCTTATGACCACTTAGAGACCCCTAAGAAATCAATTTGTACACAGAGCATCATGTACAGAAAGAATGTGGTCAGAGAGGCTTGGTACCATGGTAGTCTGCATCCTCTCCTCCACAAACTGCTGAAAGCTGGCCCGAAAGTCACTTCCAGGTAGCGTGATCTAGAGCAAAAGATATACAGTTTAGAAATTCATCCTATATTTGCATAAATGTACAGTGGTGCTTGAAAATGTGTGAACCCTTTAGAATTGTCTACATTCGAGCATAAATATGACCTGAAACATCATCAGATTTTCACACATGTCCTCAAAGTAGATAAAGGGAACACAGTTAAATAAATGCGACAAACACAGTTAAATAAATGCGACAACAATATTTCACATGGTCATTTAATTATTGAGGAAAATGATCTAATGTTACATATCTGTCACTGTCAAAAGTATGTGAACCTTTAATTTCAGTATTTGGTGTGACGCCCCTAAATGTTTCCGGTAACATTCCTCCTTACAGAACAGGGATACTTTTTAATTATTACATAACCTTTGTACATCAAAAACAATTTTTGCATGGTCATTTCAGAACTTTCCTGTTTATTACAATTAAACAGTTTGTTTTTCTTACTACATCTTACCAATGTTCTGACTGGATACCCTGAATTATTCATTTCTCAAAAAGCAGTCCAAGTACGAAGCAAACTGTCAAGTTTCTTTCACATTAAATTTACCAGTGATACATTTGCTTACCAAAGACCAAAAACAAGACAAGCCCTTCTGTTCTAATAATTCTGCTGCAGATCATTTGCAGCAACAACATTCTCGCTTCAACATGAACTCATATGTAAATATGTTCACTTATATTCCTGTCTGTTGAAACTGCTTTGTTTACAAATATCGACTGTGTAGATTGGTGAGTGTGGGCTTTTTAACTTTAAACATTGTTTGCACAGTGCATCAGACTTTTAGCTAATTCTCTAGATATGGCCTTTAATCTCACAAGCTTCCTATTCCAAAGTCTCTAAGGCCTCTTTGAAGTCAAATAAAAACAACCAGTTGTCTTTGAAGGAGAAAACAGAATATATGTCCCTTAAAGGAGTTTCTGCTTGCTCAGCTAATTTCCTTCCTGCCTGCAAAAGAGACACAACACCCTTTGCTCAGAGTTGTAATAATAAGGGTGACATACATAATAAAGTAATATAACCAGTCAGTGGTACAGCAGAAATATGATTTCAACTGCATTTTCTTGAGGCAGCCCAAAGTCACAGAAATATTTCTGGACATTGTAAATCCACCAGTAATCCGCCTGGGCATGTTTGCTTTATGCAGCGTCAACTTTAACACATCTGCTCCTTAAAAGAAAAATTAAACCAAGAAGAAGTTTACGTACTGGGTATGTGCACTGTTCATCTTTGCTTTCATCCATTCCTACACAGAGAAAAAAGGAGATGTTTGTCAACTCTAATGCATGACGACTCTATTGTCAATCCTAATTTATGATGCCATTTCTGATAATGGCAGGGAGTTACCTCTGTTTTCTTCAAGCCATATTAAATTAGTCTGTGGAGGTGCTGCAAGCTGCAGACCTTTGATTTAGTGCTACGCTGTGGATATATACTACAGGTTGTCACTAAACCAGTTAATAAACTGAACTGCCAAAGCATACAGCTGGCTAACGATCCAGGAACGAATATTATCACCATGGTTTACTCCGGCCCTTCCCTAAACATTTGTTACCTGAAGAGAAAGACACTTAGCTGCTCATCTGTCAAACCACATAAACACATTAGCTCTCCGGCTAAACTGACTACAAAACTACAGAACTGGATCCCAACTACGTCTTAATGCAAATAATTAAGACAATTTTCATATACACTTGAATTCCTTACTTGCTGCACACCATTTAAAATGCTCTCGAAGTTCACTTCATCTCAAACTTTTCCAAACGAGTCTGTCGCTCTCACCTCCTCCCTACATACCCAAAACACTCGGCACCAGCCCAGCTCGCAGCATCCTGCGCTCCCATTGGCTGATCAGTCTTATAATAACCAACCAGAGGCGTTGTTGTTTAGCTGCGGTCGCATTTGACAGCACAAAGAGAAAATCCACTGACCCTCTGACTAAAATGATCAATTAATCAATTAAATAAATATAAATATA
>JBBJLS010023851.1:0-14938 GCA_037577275.1 Bryconaethiops microstoma
GGCAAGTCGTAACATGGTAAGTGTACCGGAAGGTGCACTTGGAACATCAGAACGTGGCCGAGAAGTTAGGCATCTCCCTTACACCGAGATTACATCCATGCAAGTTGGATCGTCCTGAGCTAAACAGCTAGCTTTACAACCAAGTCCTCTCCTACGACATCCGAAAACTTACCCAACCCAAATCTATAAACTAAAACATTCTCCTGCCTCAGTACGGGCGACAAAACAGGCAAACCTCACCACAAAGCTATAGAAAAAGTACCGCAAGGGAAAGCTGAAAGAGAAATGAAACAACCCCCTCAAGCCCAAAAAAGCAGAGACTAACCCTCGTACCTTTTGCATCATGATTTAGCCAGTCAACTCGAGCAAAGAGAACTTTAGTTCGAAACCCCGAAACCAAACGAGCTACTCCGAAACAGCCTTCTAGGGCCAACCCGTCTCTGTGGCAAAAGAGTGGGAAGATTTCCGAGTAGAGGTGATAAACCTACCGAGTTTGGTGATAGCTGGTTGCCTAGAAAATGAATATAAGTTCAGCCTCATACTCCTCTACTCCCACAAAACGTTATTTTGATTTCAAGAGCCAGAGAAACATATGAGAGTTAGTCAAAAGGGGTACAGCCCTTTTGAAACAGGACACAACCTTACTTAGGAGGCTAAGGATCATACTCAACAAGACCATTGCTTCAGTGGGCCTAAAAGCAGCCATCTGAATAGAAAGCGTTAAAGCTCAGGCAATCATAAGTCCATTATTCTGATAAATTCTCCAACGCCCCTACTTTTACTAGGCCATTCTATGCTAACATAGAAGAGACCCTGCTAAAATGAGTAATAAGAAGGCACGCCCTTCTCCCAGCTTACGTGTAAGTCAGATCGGACCAACCACTGACAATTAACGAACCCAACCCAAGAGGGAACTGTGAACACGAAACCAACCCAAGAAGAACACACACACTAATAATCGTTAACCCTACACTGGAAAGCTTTTAGGAAAGACTAAAAAAAGAGGAAGGAACTCGGCAAACACAAGCCTCGCCTGTTTACCAAAAACATCGCCTTCTGCAAAAATCAATGTATAGAAGGTCCTGCCTGCCCAGTGACTATTAGTTAAACGGCCGCGGTATTTTGACCGTGCTAAGGTAGCGCAATCACTTGTCTTTTAAATGAAGACCTGTATGAATGGCGGAACGAGGGCTTAACTGTCTCCCCTTTTCAGTCAATGAAATTGATCTATCCGTGCAGAAGCGGGTATAATTCTACAAGACGAGAAGACCCTTTGGAGCTTTAGACATAAGGCCAACTGCGTTAAACACCCTAAATAAATAGGGAAAAACAAAGCAACCACTGACCCCCGTCTTCGGTTGGGGCGACCGCGGGGGAAAACAAAGCCCCCATGTGGAATAGGAAAACATCCTAAGCTAAGAACGACACTTCTAAGCCACAGAACATCTGACCAAAAGATCCGGCAACCGCCGATCAACGAACCAAGTTACCCTAGGGATAACAGCGCAATCCCCTCCAAGAGTTCATATCGACAAGGGGGTTTACGACCTCGATGTTGGATCAGGACATCCTAATGGTGCAGCCGCTATTAAGGGTTCGTTTGTTCAACGATTAATAGTCCTACGTGATCTGAGTTCAGACCGGAGTAATCCAGGTCAGTTTCTATCTGTAACGCCACTCTTCCTAGTACGAAAGGACCGGAAAAATGAGGCCCATACTTTAAGCACGCCTCACCTTAACTTGCTGTCACCAACTAAACCAAATAAAAAGGGGCATACCTTAACTCAAGATAAGAGCATACTAAGGTGGCAGAGCCCGGCAAATGCAAAAGGCCTAAGCCCTTTTCCCCAGGGGTTCAAATCCCCTCCTTAGTTATGTTAACCGCTATTATAACACACTTAATCAATCCCCTAGCCTACATCGTTCCCGTACTCCTAGCAGTTGCCTTTCTAACCCTTGTCGAACGGAAAGTACTAGGCTATATACAACTACGTAAAGGCCCCAATGTGGTCGGCCCCTTTGGCCTCCTCCAGCCTATCGCAGACGGAGTAAAACTTTTCATTAAAGAACCAGTACGCCCGTCTACTTCCTCCCCCTTTCTTTTTCTAGCCACACCTACACTAGCCCTGACCCTCGCCTTAATACTATGAGCTCCTATACCAATTCCCCACCCCGTTATAGACCTCAATCTCGGCCTCCTCTTTATCATAGCCCTCTCTAGCCTCGCTGTCTACTCCATCTTAGGCTCCGGCTGAGCCTCCAATTCAAAATATGCATTAATTGGAGCCCTACGAGCCGTCGCCCAAACAATCTCGTACGAAGTCAGCCTAGGACTAATTCTCCTCTCTCTCGTAATTTTTACAGGAGGCTTCACACTGCAAATATTCAACATCACCCAAGAAGCCATTTGACTCCTTCTCCCGGCCTGGCCTTTAGCCGCAATATGATATATCTCTACCCTCGCAGAAACAAACCGAGCCCCCTTCGACCTAACCGAAGGAGAATCCGAACTAGTTTCAGGCTTCAACGTTGAGTATGCAGGAGGGCCCTTCGCCCTATTCTTCCTTGCTGAATATGCAAATATCTTATTAATAAACACCTTATCCACCATTCTCTTTCTTGGAGCCTCCCACTTCCCTACACTTCCAGAACTAACCTCCCTCAACCTAATATCCAAAGCCGCCCTTCTCTCAGTTCTATTCTTATGAATCCGGGCCTCATATCCCCGATTCCGATACGACCAACTCATACACCTAGTCTGAAAAAACTTTCTTCCCCTGACCCTTGCCCTAGTCCTATGACACGCCGCCCTCCCAATAGCGTTCGCAGGCCTCCCCCCACAACTATAACATTATAAGGAACTGTGCCCGAACATTTAGGGACCACTTTGATAGAGTGTCACATGGGGGTTAAAATCCCCCCAGCTCCTAGAAAGAAGGGATTCGAACCCATACTCAAGAGATCAAAACTCTAGGTGCTTCCATTACACCACTTTCTAGTAAGGTCAGCTAAATTAAGCTTTTGGGCCCATACCCCAAAAATGTTGGTTAAAATCCTTCCCTCACTAATGAACCCCCACGTACTCACCATATTCCTACTTAGCCTAGGCCTAGGAACAACTCTCGTCTTTGCCAGCTCCCACTGACTCTTAGCCTGAATAGGTCTTGAAATCAGCACAATAGCCATTATTCCCCTTATAGCCCAACACCACCACCCCCGAGCAATTGAAGCCACCACCAAATACTTTCTAATTCAGGCCACAGCAGCCGCCACCCTCCTCTTTGCAACCACCACAAACGCCTGACTAACAGGCGAATGAAATATCCTACACCTTACAAACCCAACCTCAACTACAATCGCCACAATAGCACTAGCACTCAAACTTGGATTAGCCCCCCTCCACTTCTGACTCCCAGAGGTTCTCCAAGGCCTAAATCTAACTACCGGTTTAATCTTATCCACCTGACAAAAACTAGCCCCCATAGCTTTACTTATCCAAATTGCCCCCAACACAAACTCGACCCTCTTAATCCTATTAGGAGTTTCATCCACTATAATTGGAGGCTGAGGAGGTCTAAATCAAACCCAGCTACGAAAAATTCTAGCCTACTCCTCAATCGCACACCTCGGCTGAATAATTGTTATTTTACAGTACTCCCCACAACTAACTGCTCTTACCCTATCCACATATATCATCATAACATCCGCAGCCTTTCTAACATTCAACACAATAATAACAACAAAAATCAACACACTGGCCCTCTCCTGATCTAAAGCCCCTATCATCACAGCAACCTCCGCTCTTATACTCCTATCACTAGGAGGCCTCCCGCCTCTCACCGGTTTCATACCAAAATGATTAATTCTGCAAGAACTAACAAAACAAGAACTCCCCCTAACAGCCACCCTAATTGCACTAAGCGCACTTCTTAGCCTATACTTTTACCTCCGTCTATGCTACTCAATAGCTCTCACAATTGCCCCCAGCACAAACAATTCCACAGCCCCCTGACGCCTCCACAACCCCCAAACAACCCTCCCCCTAGCAACCACCACAACCATAACACTCTTACTCCTCCCCCTTACCCCTGCTGTAACAGCATTATTTTTTTAGAAGCTTAGGATAACATAGACCGAGAGCCTTCAAAGCTCTAAGTAGGAGTGAAAATCTCCTAGCCTCTGAATAAGACCTGCAGGACTTTATCCCACATCTTCTGAATGCAACCCAGACACTTTAATTAAGCTAAAGCCTTTCTAGATGGGAAGGCCTCGATCCTACAAGCTCTTAGTTAACAGCTAAGCGCCCAAACCAGCGAGCATCCATCTACTTTCCCCGCCAGGCCGGAGTAAGGCGGGGAAAGCCCCGGCAGGCACCTATCCTACACTTCTAGACTTGCAATCTAGTGTGCTATACACCACGGAGCCGTTCTGGTAAGAAAAGGACTTGAACCTCTGTTTGTGGAGCTACAATCCACCGCCTAAACCCTCGGCCATCCTACCTGTGGCAATCACACGTTGATTCTTCTCTACCAACCACAAAGACATTGGCACCCTTTATCTAGTATTCGGTGCATGAGCCGGAATAGTTGGCACCGCCCTCAGCCTCCTAATCCGAGCAGAGCTTAGCCAGCCAGGATCCCTCCTGGGTGACGACCAGATTTATAATGTTATCGTTACTGCACACGCTTTCGTAATAATTTTCTTCATGGTCATGCCTATTATGATTGGAGGTTTCGGAAATTGACTAGTCCCCTTAATGATCGGAGCCCCCGACATGGCGTTCCCCCGAATAAATAACATAAGTTTCTGACTCCTTCCCCCCTCTTTCCTCCTCCTTCTAGCCTCCTCAGGCATCGAAGCCGGAGCAGGGACAGGCTGAACCGTCTACCCACCCCTAGCTGGCAACTTAGCACACGCAGGGGCTTCCGTTGACCTAACCATCTTTTCACTTCACCTTGCAGGGGTCTCTTCTATTCTTGGTGCTATTAACTTTATTACAACTATCATCAACATAAAACCCCCAGCCCTAACCCAATACCAGACGCCTCTCTTTGTTTGAGCAGTACTGATCACAGCCGTCCTCCTACTACTCTCCCTCCCCGTACTAGCTGCCGGCATTACAATGCTCCTCACAGACCGAAACTTAAATACTACTTTCTTCGACCCCGCTGGAGGAGGGGACCCAATCCTTTACCAGCACTTATTTTGATTCTTCGGCCACCCTGAAGTCTATATTCTGATTCTCCCAGGCTTTGGAATAATCTCCCATATTGTAGCCTATTATTCAGGAAAAAAGGAACCCTTCGGCTACATAGGAATAGTCTGAGCTATAATAGCAATCGGCCTCTTAGGCTTCATCGTTTGAGCCCACCACATGTTTACAGTGGGAATAGACGTTGATACTCGAGCATACTTTACATCTGCAACTATAATCATCGCGATCCCAACCGGAGTCAAAGTATTTAGCTGGTTAGCCACCCTTCATGGAGGCTCAATCAAATGGGAAACCCCTATGCTCTGAGCCCTAGGCTTCATCTTCCTCTTTACAGTGGGAGGCCTAACAGGAATCGTCCTAGCTAATTCCTCCCTCGACATTATGCTCCACGACACCTACTACGTAGTAGCACACTTCCACTACGTCTTATCAATGGGAGCCGTTTTTGCAATCATAGGAGCCTTCGTCCACTGATTCCCCTTATTTACCGGGTATACCCTGCACAGCACATGAACAAAAATTCACTTTGGTGTAATATTTGTTGGAGTCAACCTCACCTTCTTCCCACAACACTTCCTAGGGCTAGCAGGAATACCACGACGATACTCTGACTACCCTGACGCATACACACTATGAAATACTATCTCATCAATCGGATCCTTAATTTCACTTATTGCTGTAATCATGTTCCTCTTTATTTTATGAGAAGCCTTCGCCGCCAAACGAGAAGTTTTATCCGTCGAACTTACCTCAACGAACGTAGAATGACTGCACGGCTGCCCTCCCCCTTACCACACATTTGAACGACCGGCATTTGTACTCGTACAATCCTACGAGAAAGGAAGGAATCGAACCCCCATAAGCTAGTTTCAAGCCAGCTGCATAACCGCTCTGCCACTTTCTTCATTAAGATACTAGTAAAATGATATTACATTGCTTTGTCAGGGCAAAATTGCAGGTTAAACCCCTGCGTACCTTAAGCCCCATGGCTTTATGGCACATCCCTCACAATTAGGATTCCAAGACGCGGCCTCACCTGTTATAGAAGAACTCCTCCACTTCCACGACCACGCATTAATGATCGTTTTCTTAATTAGCACACTAGTTCTATACATCATTATTGCCATGGTCTCCACCAAACTAACCAACAAATATATCCTAGACTCCCAAGAAATCGAAATTGTTTGAACTATTCTACCTGCAGTCATCCTTATTCTCATCGCCCTCCCTTCTCTCCGAATCCTCTACCTAATGGACGAAATCAATGACCCCCACTTAACCGTCAAAGCAATCGGCCATCAATGATATTGAAGTTACGAATACACGGACTACCAAGACCTAGGATTTGACTCCTATATAGTCCCGACCCAAGACCTAGCCCCAGGTCAATTCCGACTTCTTGAAACAGACCATCGAATAGTTGTCCCAATAGAATCCCCCGTTCGAGTCCTCGTCACTGCCGAAGATGTCCTTCACTCCTGAGCAGTTCCTGCCTTAGGAGTAAAAATAGACGCCGTCCCAGGACGCCTCAATCAAACAGCCTTCATCGCCTCACGCCCAGGAGTGTTTTATGGACAATGCTCCGAAATCTGCGGCGCCAACCACAGCTTTATGCCAATTGTAGTGGAAGCCGTCCCTTTAGAACACTTCGAAAACTGATCCTCTTTAATGCTAGAAGACGCCTCACTAGGAAGCTAAACAGGGTAAAGCGTTAGCCTTTTAAGCTAATCATTGGTGCCTCCCAACCACCCCTAGTGACATGCCCCAACTAAACCCTGCCCCCTGATTTTTGATCCTAATTTTTACTTGAATTGTTTTTCTCACCATCCTTCCACCAAAGGTTCTTAAACACACATTTACTAATGACCCAACCACGCTACACACCGAAAAACCCAAAACCGACGCTTGAAACTGACCATGGCACTAAACTTATTTGACCAATTTATGAGCCCCACATTCCTAGGTATCCCCTTAATCGTAATCGCCACCACCTTCCCCTGAATTATGTACCCAACCCCAACAAACCGGTGAATTAACAACCGACTAATTACACTACAAAGCTGATTTATCAATCGATTCACCCAACAACTTCTCCTTCCATTAAACCCGGGAGGCCACAAATGAGCATTAATCCTTACCTCTCTGATAATCTTCCTTCTTTCCATTAACCTTCTAGGCCTACTACCCTACACCTTTACCCCAACAACCCAACTCTCCCTAAATATAGGCCTAGCAGTTCCCTTTTGACTAGCAACTGTAATTATTGGAATACGAAACCAGCCCACTGCAGCTCTAGGGCACCTCCTACCGGAAGGCACCCCAGGCCCTCTAATCCCTGTTCTTATTATTATCGAAACAATCAGCTTATTTATCCGACCACTTGCACTGGGCGTCCGATTAACTGCCAACCTCACAGCAGGCCATTTACTCATCCAGCTCATTGCCACTGCAGTAGCAACACTCATATCCACAATGACCACAGTAGCTGCCTTAACTGCCGCTGTCTTGTTCCTCCTCACACTTCTAGAAGTTGCAGTTGCCATAATTCAAGCCTACGTATTTGTTTTACTAATCAGCCTTTACCTACAAGAAAACGTCTAATGGCCCTCCAAACACACGCATATCACATGGTTGACCCAAGTCCCTGGCCCCTTACCGGTGCAGTAGCTGCTCTCCTTATAACATCTGGCTTAGCAATATGATTTCACTTCCATTCCACAACCCTAATAACACTAGGCCTCGTCCTCCTCTTGCTCACAATATATCAGTGATGACGAGACATTGTACGAGAAGCCACCTTCCTTGGACATCATACACCCCCCGTCCAAAAAGGCCTCCGTTACGGCATAATCTTATTTATTACATCCGAAGTATTCTTCTTCCTAGGGTTCTTCTGGGCCTTTTACCACTCAAGCCTTGCACCCACCCCCGAACTAGGAGGGTGCTGACCCCCTACAGGAATCACAACACTTGACCCATTTGAAGTGCCTCTCCTAAATACAGCCGTACTCTTAGCTTCAGGCGTCACCGTAACTTGAGCCCACCATAGCCTCATGGAGGGAGAACGAAAACAAGCCATCCAGGCCCTAACGCTAACAATTCTCTTAGGGTTCTACTTTACAGGACTTCAAGCGATAGAGTACTACGAAGCTCCCTTCACAATCGCTGATGGTGTCTACGGCTCAACATTCTTCGTTGCCACGGGCTTCCATGGCCTACACGTCATCATCGGCTCCACTTTCTTAGCTGTCTGCCTCCTCCGTCAAATCCAATACCATTTCACATCTCAACACCACTTTGGCTTTGAAGCGGCCGCCTGATACTGACACTTCGTAGACGTCGTTTGACTGTTCCTCTACGTCTCTATCTACTGATGAGGCTCATAATCTTTCTAGTATTTAAAATTAGTACAAGTGACTTCCAATCATTTAGTCTTGGTTAAAATCCAAGGAGAGATAATGAATTTACTCACCACCATTCTAACCATCTCCACAGCCCTCTCCCTCCTCCTTGTCCTAGTATCCTTCTGGCTCCCTCAAATAAACCCCGACGCAGAGAAACTCTCCCCCTACGAATGTGGGTTTGACCCTCTAGGTTCAGCACGTCTCCCTTTCTCCCTCCGATTCTTCCTGGTCGCCATTCTATTCCTACTATTTGACCTAGAGATTGCCCTCCTCCTCCCCCTCCCATGAGGAAATCAACTCCCTGATCCAACTCAAACCCTCTTCTGAGCCGCCATAATCCTAATCCTCCTAACCCTGGGACTAATCTACGAATGACTTCAAGGAGGACTCGAATGAGCAGAATAGAGGGTTAGTCCAAAGTAAGACCTCTGATTTCGGCTCAGACAATTGTGGTCCAAATCCACACCCCTCTTATGACACCAGTACATTTCAGTTTTTCATCAGCCTTTCTACTGGGACTAACAGGCCTAGCCTTCCACCGCACCCACCTACTTTCAGCCCTTTTATGCTTAGAAGGCATAATACTGTCCCTATTCATTGCACTAGCCTTATGAACCCTACAATTTGAAACAACAACCTTCTCCACCGCCCCCATGCTCCTTTTAGCATTTTCTGCCTGCGAAGCCAGTGCAGGCCTCGCCTTACTTGTTGCTACTACCCGCACCCACGGTACTAGCCGCCTCCAAAACCTTAACCTCCTACAATGCTAAAAATCTTAATCCCAACAATTATGCTTTTTCCAACAATCTGAATCACCTCCCCTAAATGACTATGAACAACAACAACAGCACAAGCCCTCTTCATTGCTCTCCTCAGCCTCACGTGACTTAAGTGGGATTCAGAAACAAGCTGAGCAACCTCCAACTGGTACATAGGAACAGACCCCCTTTCCACCCCTCTCCTAGTATTAACGTGCTGACTTTTACCCCTCATAATTCTTGCAAGCCAAAATCACATCAACCCCGAACCCATCAACCGCCAACGAATATATATTTCTCTCCTCGCCTCCCTGCAAACCTTCCTAATTATAGCTTTCGGGGCAACAGAAATCATTATATTTTATATTATATTCGAAGCAACCCTAATTCCAACATTAATTATCATCACCCGCTGAGGCAACCAAACCGAACGCCTCAACGCAGGAACATACTTTTTATTTTATACCCTAGCCGGCTCTCTCCCTCTCTTAGTAGCTCTCCTTCTCCTCCAACAAAACACAGGGACACTCTCCATATTAATCCTCCCCCACACCCCCCTCATATCCCTCCAGACATGAGGAGACAAGATCTGATGGGCAGGCTGCCTCATTGCTTTCCTCGTTAAGATGCCCCTATACGGAGTCCACCTCTGACTCCCCAAAGCCCACGTCGAAGCCCCCATCGCCGGCTCCATGGTTCTGGCAGCCATCCTCCTAAAATTAGGCGGCTATGGCATAATACGAATGATAGTTATCCTCGACCCCCTAACCAAAGACATAGCATACCCCTTTATTATCCTAGCCCTCTGAGGAATTATTATAACAGGCTCTATTTGCCTTCGCCAAACAGACCTAAAATCCCTGATCGCCTACTCCTCTGTTAGTCACATAGGCCTAGTAGCAGGGGGAATTCTAATCCAAACCCCCTGAGGATTTACCGGCGCCATCATCCTTATAATCGCACACGGCCTCGTGTCCTCAGCCCTATTCTGCCTGGCCAACACAACATATGAGCGAACACACAGTCGCACAATAATCCTCGCTCGAGGCTTACAAATAATCTTCCCCCTAACCGCCACATGATGGTTCCTAGCCAACCTGGCAAACCTAGCACTCCCCCCTCTCCCCAACCTGATAGGAGAACTTCTAATCATCACAGCAATATTTAATTGATCCCCATGAACCCTTGCTTTAACCGGCACAGGCACCCTAATTACAGCCGCTTACTCACTTTACCTTTTTTTAATAACCCAGCGAGGCCCAACACCCACCCACATCATTAACCTCCAACCATTTCACACCCGAGAACACCTACTCATGGCCCTCCACCTGATCCCCGTAATCCTCCTTATTACAAAACCAGAACTAATATGAGGATGGTGCTACTGTAGGTATAGTTTAAGAAAAACACTAGATTGTGGTTCTAAAGATAGAGGTTAAAGTCCCCTTACCCACCGAGAGAGGCACCGCAGCAATAAGAACTGCTAATTCTTACCCCCCATGGTTAAACTCCATGGCTCCCTCAAGCTTCTAAAGGATAACAGCTCATCCATTGGTCTTAGGAACCAAAAACTCTTGGTGCAAATCCAAGTAGCAGCTATGAACACCCCTCTATTCCTCTCATCTGCCCTCCTACTTACCCTAACCACCCTACTTATCCCCTTAGCAACCACTCTCTTCCCCACCCCCCAAAGCCCAAACTGGGCTCTTACTCATGCCAAAACAGCAGTCAGTTCCGCATTCTTCATTAGCGTGTTCCCCTTAGTAATCTTCCTTGACCAAGGAGTAGAAAGCATCGTCACTAACTGACATTGAATAAATGTAATAAACTTTGACATCAACATTAGTTTTAAATTCGACCACTACTCTCTAATTTTTATCCCCATCGCCCTATTCGTTACATGGTCCATCCTAGAATTTGCCTCATGATACATACACTCCGACCCACACATAAATCGATTCTTCAAATACCTCCTCCTCTTCCTAGTAGCCATACTAATTTTAGTCTCCGCCAACAACCTATTCCAACTCTTCATCGGCTGAGAAGGCGTTGGCATTATATCCTTCCTTCTCATTGGGTGATGATATGCCCGCGCTGACGCTAACACAGCGGCACTACAAGCAGTCATCTACAACCGAGTTGGGGACATCGGACTAATTTTAAGCATGACATGAATCGCCACAAACCTAAACTCATGGGAAATCCAACAAATTTTTTTAATCTCAAAAGAATTTGACATGACCCTTCCCCTCCTAGGCCTAATTCTTGCAGCAACCGGTAAATCTGCCCAATTCGGCCTCCACCCCTGACTGCCAGCAGCCATAGAAGGCCCAACCCCAGTCTCCGCCCTACTTCACTCAAGCACAATGGTTGTCGCTGGCATTTTTCTACTAATTCGCCTGCACCCCCTCATGGAAAATAACCAAACAGCCTTAACCACATGCCTCTGCCTGGGCGCCTTAACAACCCTCTTCACAGCCACATGTGCCCTAACACAAAATGATATCAAAAAAATCGTAGCCTTCTCAACATCAAGCCAACTAGGACTCATAATGGTCACAATTGGTTTAAATCAACCCCAACTAGCTTTCCTACACATCTGTACTCACGCTTTCTTTAAAGCCATGCTCTTCCTCTGCTCAGGCTCTATCATTCACAGCCTAAATGATGAACAAGACATCCGAAAAATAGGGGGACTCCACAAACTTATGCCCACCACCTCCTCCTGCCTGACTATCGGAAGCCTGGCCCTTACCGGTACCCCCTTCCTTGCAGGCTTCTTCTCCAAAGACGCTATTATCGAAGCCTTAAACACCTCGCACATCAATGCCTGAGCCCTTTGCCTCACCCTCGTCGCCACCTCCTTCACCGCCATTTACAGCTTTCGAGTAGTATTCTTCGTCACCATAGGAACCCCACGATTCCTGCCCTTAGCCCCAATCAACGAAAACGACCCCGCCGCCCTCAACCCAATCAAACGCCTAGCCTGAGGAAGTATTATTGCGGGCCTTCTAATTACCTCCAACTTTCTTCCATCCAAAACACCCATCATAACAATGCCCCCCTCCCTAAAACTCGCCGCCCTGATTGTTACCATCACAGGCCTTCTAATCGCTATAGAACTGGCCTCTCTCACATCTAAACAATTCAAAACAACCCCTAACCTCCCCCTCCACCACTTCTCTAACATGCTAGGATTTTTCCCAACAACTATCCATCGCCTAATACCTAAAACCAGCCTCTTCCTCGGCCAATCGATCGCCACACAACTTGTAGATCAAACATGATTCGAAACAACAGGACCAAAAGGACTCTCAACCGCACAAATCAAAATTGCAATACTCACCAATAACGCCCAACGAGGAATAATTAAAACCTACCTAGCCATCTTCCTGCTATCAACAATCCTAGCTATTTTACTCATAATTGCCTAAACAGCCCGAAGAGCCCCACGACTCAACCCTCGAGTTAACTCCAAGACAACAAAAAGAGTTAGCAACAAAATCCATCCACACACAATTAATATCCCCCCACCAAAAGAATATATTAAAGCAACCCCTCCTACATCTGCTCGAATCATAAAGAACTCCTTACTATCGGCAATAAACCAAGAACCCCCATATCACCCCCCTCAAAAATAACTTGCAACCGCCCCCACCACTAACAAGTATATCAGCACATACCCAATAACTGAACGATCCCCTCAACTCTCAGGAAAAGGCTCAGCAGCTAACGCCGCCGAATAAGCAAACACCACTAACATTCCCCCCAAATAAATTAAAAACAAAATTAAAGATAAAAAAGAACCCCCGCTCCCAATCAAGGCCCCACAACCCACTCCTGCCGCCACAACCAAACCCAAAGCAGCAAAATAAGGCGCAGGATTAGAAGCCACCGCTACCAACCCCACCACTAAACCGAATAAAAACAAAGAAAAAATATGATCCATGGTTCCCACCCGGATTTTAACCGAGACTAATGACTTGAAAAACCACCGTTGTTATTCAACTACGAGAACACCCTCAATGGCCAGCCTACGAAAAACCCACCCCCTCCTAAAAATTGCAAACGACGCATTAATCGACCTCCCAGCCCCCTCAAATATTTCAGCTTGATGAAACTTTGGGTCTTTACTTCTCCTTTGTCTAATTCTTCAAATTATTACAGGCCTATTTCTGGCCATACACTACACCTCGGACATCTCAACCGCCTTCTCTTCCGTTGCCCACATCTGTCGAGACGTCAACTACGGCTGAGTCATCCGAAACCTCCATGCCAACGGCGCCTCATTTTTCTTTATCTGCATTTACCTTCATATTGGCCGGGGCCTCTACTACGGTTCGTACCTCTACAAAGAAACATGAAACATCGGCGTAGTACTTCTTCTCCTAGTAATAATAACTGCCTTCGTCGGCTACGTCCTCCCATGAGGCCAAATATCCTTCTGAGGCGCTACTGTCATTACCAACCTTCTATCAGCTGTCCCCTATGTAGGAGATGCCCTAGTTCAATGAATCTGAGGAGGCTTTTCTGTAGACAACGCGACCCTCACCCGATTCTTTGCTTTCCACTTCCTACTCCCTTTTACAATTGTAGCAGCCACCCTCCTACACGCCCTCTTCCTCCACGAAACAGGCTCTAACAACCCAATCGGAATCAACTCCGACGCAGACAAAATCCCATTCCACCCTTATTTCTCTTACAAAGACCTTCTTGGCTTTGTTCTTCTCCTGACAGCCCTAACGGCACTAGCCCTATTTGCACCCAACCTCCTAGGAGACCCAGAAAACTTCACCCCCGCTAACCCCCTCGTCACACCTCCCCACATCAAGCCTGAATGATACTTCTTATTTGCTTACGCCATCCTACGCTCCATTCCAAACAAACTAGGAGGAGTCCTCGCCCTCCTCTTTTCTATTCTCATCCTCATACTTTCTCCCTTACTCCATACATCTAAACAACGAGCCTTAACATTCCGACCCCTCTCCCAACTGCTTTTTTGAACCCTAGTTGCAGATGTCTTAATCCTAACATGAATCGGAGGGATACCAGTAGAACACCCCTTCGTCATTATCGGACAAGTAGCCTCCGTCCTCTATTTCGCAGTCTTCCTCATCTTAAATCCCCTAGCCGGCTGATTAGAAAACAAATCACTTAGCTAGTCCCGCACTAGTAGCTTAATTTCAAAGCATCGGTCTTGTAATCCGAAGATCGGAGGTTAAACCCCTCCCTAGCGCCCAGAAAAGAGAGATTTTAACTCCCACCACTAACTCCCAAAGCTAGTATTCTAAACTAAACTATCTTCTGCAGGTGCGCTTATGGTTTAGCACATATTATGGTATATATTACATGATGGTATAGTACATATTACATAATGGTATAGCACATACTATGGTACATAATGCATACTATGGTATATATTACATGATGGTATAGTACATATTACATAATGGTATAGCACATACTATGGTACATAATGCATACTATGGTATATATTACATGATGGTATAGTACATATTACATAATGGTATAGCACATACTATGGTACATAATGCATACTA
>JBBJLS010023897.1:0-14936 GCA_037577275.1 Bryconaethiops microstoma
AGAAATGTGCAAAGGAGCAAAGGAGCAGAAAAAGGAAATAAATTAAAGGATGAGGTAGATGGATGCGCAAAAGAGCTCAGTGTGCAAAAATGAGCTTAATGTGCAAAGTGACCTGATGTGTAAAATTACAGTTGAGGTAGGTCATCTGTTAAAGAGTCTGATGACAGTGGGGAAGAAGGAGTTGTTAAGTCGGGGGATGTTCTAGATTTCACACTTCTGAACCTTCGTCCCAAGGGCAGGAGTGTGAACAGTCCATGTTGGGGGTGTGTGGGGTCTTTGAGGATGGAGGCAGCTCTCCTCTGAAGAACACTTGTTGCTCTTCTGCAGCATCAATAGTCTTAGCATTGGCAACACTTACTTCCAACACAAAGCTATCCATAAAAAGACTTGGAGATCACCTGATGGCCTCACTAACAATGAGATTGACTACATCTGCATCAACTAGCAATGGTGTTCAGTTTTATTCGATGTTAGAGTATGCAGAGGTGCAGACGTTGGCTTAGACCATCGTCTACTACGAGCGGAAGTGAAATTAAGTCTCAAAAAGCTTGTCAGACAAGAAAAAAACAAACCTCACACTACCGAGAAGTTGAAAGAGCCTACCGTATTACGACAATATCAGATGTAACTACAAAACAGATTCCAACAGCTACAAGATGCTGGAGATGACCTGGAAGTCCTATGGAAAACCTTCACAGTAACAGTCAAGAAAAGCATTGAACGAACAGTTGGGAGGAAAAGGGGGTCGTGAAGAAATCAATGGATACAACAGCAAATGTGGAAACTTATCAACGACAGAAAAGCAGCAAAGATTAACAGAGACTGCACTAAAATAGATGAAGAGAAAATTGAACGAACAAAAAAATACACAGACTTGGACCGCAGTATGAAAAGAAGTTGTTGAGCTGACAAAAAAGACTGGCTGGAGAGAAAACACATCGAATATCAGACACCACTATGCATGAATTTCATAGATTTTAAAAAGGTGTTCGACAGCATACACAGGGAATCCTTATGGAACATTGCCTGGCTATATGGCATTCCCCAGAACTACATCAACTCATTTAAAAGTCTATATGAAAACTCCCGTTGTTGCGTCAGAATGGATACAGGAAATGCCATTTTTTCAACATAAATACTGGAGTGCAACAGAGATGCATCCTGTCCCCTCTTCTATTCCTGTTAGGCATAGACTACATTCTAAAGAAATCAACACAAGGACCAGGTTCTGGTATACATGGAACAATCAAATATGAGTGAGAGACCTAGACTTCGCCGATGACATTGTTTTATTGGCTGAGAACAAAGACGACCTGTAGCCCCTCACAAAAGATTTGGATCAAAATGCAGTGAAAGTTGGACTCCGAAATAGCATCAAAAAAACAAAGGCCATGAAAGTTGATTGCAACAACAGCCGGAGCAAGACACACTGACTGATGTCGAAACAGTGGACCACTTTACTTACCTAGGCAGCACAATAAGAAACGATGGCAACACCGAAGTTGACATCAACTGCAAGATTGGAAAAGCAGCATCAGTTTTTCAAAGAATGTGCCAAGTGTGGCCCTCCACTACTATCACCACTCACACGAAACTGCGGCTATACAGCACCGTTGTCCTACCGACAGCCCTATACGCCTGTGAAACATGGAAAAGCACAGCAAAAACTTAACATCTTTCACCAAAGATGGCTCCGTCAGATGCTGCAAATAAATTGGCGAAATCACATTACGAATGAAGAAGTGCTGAGAGGGGCAAGGACGCGTCTGCTGTCTGAAATCATAACTGAACGGCGAATGAAACTGGCTGGACACATTCTACGTATCCCTGAACACCATCACTCGAAGACAGGCATGACATGGATCCCACCAGGAGGAAAATGGAAGCAGGGGCGGCCAAAAGTCGCCTGGCGTAGAACATTCCAGGATGACCTGAAACAGATAAACGTCGCTTGGCAAGATTCTGAGAGAGTTGCAATCGATCGCGAAGGATGGCGTCAACTTGCTGCCCAACATGCTGCTAAACAAAGGAGGAACTAAGTCTAAGTAACTGTAGACTTTTTAATGATTGAAAAACACTGAGAATGAAGTTCTAACAAAATTAAGATTCAGAATGAGTCATATTTTAACTGCAATGTGCAAATCTCAGGCAGATAACTGTTCAAGAAATTACCATATATACATCGTTATGTCACATTATTTATCAACTAATAACCTTTTAGTTTCAGTAAAATATTGAATAAAACATCTTAAAATACATTGCTGTCTAACAAATAGAAACTTTATCAGTGCATCTGACAGTAAGGGAACATTTTTATGAATACTGTACTGTACATAACAGAGGATACAAGGAACAACACAGAAAGCTCCTATAGATTTGTGTGAATCAATGAATCATATTTTTTATATATATATATATGAAAAAAGTCTTAGAAAATTATACTTAAAACCTGTTTGCTACAGTAGTATTAAGTCGGTGTTAAAGTACAGTAACAGTTCCGGCATTCTGCACGGCATCTGAAACGGCACCGCTAGCTAACATGGCTAACGCTAGCACTGCACTCCAGTCCAGGGGAAGCTGAGTGGCTGTGCGATTTAAGCTATTCCCACTGTTGTGCACTTAAATTTATCAGAAAATTCAAGGCATTAGCCTTTCTTTTGCTTTGTTTAATTGTCATGTTGACTGTTAATGTTACAGAGAAGTTTAATAAAAGTTGCTCAATGTTGGATGCCTGTGTTCCTCCTCTTCCTCCACATATATATATATTTAAAAATTAATTTAATGTAAAACAATTTAATTTAAAACAGGCTGTTTTTGCAGCTCTACTTCCAAAATGAAACAGTGTTTTAGATCTGTATCAAACTTTTTTTTATGTCCAACAAGTAACGAATATTTGGTTCCATCTTTGGGCACTTAAAGTCTCTGAATGCCAACGATGTTTTAAATAAGATCCCAGAACCGGCATCTTCCAGGAAGGACCGGAGGGTCCGTGAGAATATGAGTGTTAGCTGTATTTCTCTCTGTGACAATCTGAACTGCAGTTCACTCTTGTCACTGCTAGGGAAGTTAACGATGAGAGCCAAGTTTAACTAAGAGTGTCCTGTTTGTAGTACTATTTAAGGAATGTAAAAATCCATTATTTTGGCCATCCATGATATTTCTGCATAATCCCAGTGTGAACTGGTCAGGTGGAGAAGTCCAGAAATAGGGTATAGATTGCTTTGTTCTTATTGTTCCTGCTCATGCCACGCCCTAAAAAAGCTCTCAGCAACAGTAGAAATTCACCCAAAGTATCATGACTTACAAAAAGCATTTTCCCCCATAAAAGCAACTCCCACCTCACTGAAACAGTGCTGGTACCATCAAAAAACTGCCTAGAGCAGGGGAGAATCTACCCTCTCTCACTTCCAGAACTGCAGGCTCTGGATGACTACATTACCGAAGCCTTAAAACTAGGTTACAGTTGTCCTTCTTCCTCTCCTGTTGTATCCAATTTTTTCTTTAAAAAAACAGAAAGATGGGGGACTACGACCATGCATAGATTGTCATGCACTCAATACAATTATGGTTAAAAACCGTTTTCCAATTTGTCTTAGCCAAGCTAACATTGAAAAGATCCAAGGAATAAGGTCTTTACCAAACTTGACCTATGCAGCGTTATAATTTACACTGAAATTGAACCAAGCTACTCAAAGCACACTTCCACAGTTAAAGTCTAAATACACTTAATCTCCGTTGTTGGTACACTCTAATCCCAACCTCTTGTTTACAGTAGAAGTAGATGAATCTGCAGAAGGAGTCATGATGGTATACTTGCAGTTGAAAAATGGATTGGAGTAAGGTGCATCTGTGTGTCTATAAAATTTTCTCCATCAAATATGGGATGAAAAAATATTAGCTATCAAAGTAATCTAACTAAATGTTGTCTAAAGTAAAGGCACTGGCTAGAAGGGGCAAAACATCAATTTCTGATTTTAACTGACCATAAGAACATTTGAATGTTCATAAGAATATTTGAATGAAGCTGAATCCACATCAGATAAGATGGTCTTTGATGGTCCTCTTATCGTCCAAGATCAAAGAATGGCAAAGTTGATGCCCTCTCCTGACTTTATGACCCTGAGCTGGACGGTAATGATCCTTTCCCATCATCAACCCAATTAAAGAGGCCAACATGGTAAAAACAAAGCCTAATGAAGCTAACTAAAATACATGTTCCACAGAACTTTCAAGAACAATTATTCATGCAGATCCATTCCTATAAAGTAGTAGGTCATCCAAGAGTTAAGACAGCCACGGAATGACTTCAAAAAAATTCTGGTGGCCTTCCACATTTGTCGATGTACAAGTTTCGGTATATGCCAGCTCCAAATCCCCAAAAGTGAAACCCTATAGATTACTGCAGCCATTATACACTCCTACAAGACCATGGTCACACATAGCTATGGACTTTTTCGGTCACCTGCCCATTTCCTGAGGAAATACAGTTATTTTTATAGTTATTAATTGTTTTTCTAAAGCCTACAGACTCATTCCACTGAAGAAATGGCAGACCTGCTGTCTCACCAGGTGATCAAACTTTACAGAATACCCCAGGAAATAGTCTCGAATCAAGGTACACAGTTCACCTCTCATGTATGGAGAGAATTTTGTAAGAAAACTAGGATGTCAATGGAACTTCGGAATATCATTCTGATATCTTCAGGATATCATTCTCAAACAGCCAAACTAAAAGACTCAATCAGGAAATCAGACATATGATGCTATCATACTGCAGCAGAGAACAAAACGGATGTGCTGAGTTCTTCCTGTGGGTGGAATATGCGCATAATTCTCTGCATAATACTTCTACTAATTTATCTCCATTTCCATGTATTTTAAGAAATCATCCATCATTTTGGCCAGAGGAGGAGGTGACTACAGAGATCGTTACCATTGAGAATTGAGCAAGAAATTGCAAGAGAATGTGGTGCAGTACCAGGGAGATGATTTTGAAGTTTGTGGCAGCCAAAAAACACAAGCGGATTGGCACTGGCGTCTCGGACTGACCTACCAATCTGGGCTGCTTCTGTGACAACATGAGCTGGAGTTCACCATCCTCACCACTAGGGATGCTAACGATCTGAGCCAAGTTTACCAAAGGACTTCCTGTTCAGTGCCATGTGTTTCCTTTCGCAGTGTAGAAAGCAGTCGGCATTCTTGTATTCTCTTTGCCTAATTCTTGTTACAGATAATTTTGTACTTTGACATTTGTGTTTAACCCTTCTTATGACACTCCTGGTTTTGGTTTGTTGCTCATCTTGGATCCCATGCTTGGTCTTGCCCTCATGCTACTGTTTGCCCCCGGACTTCTTGGAATGTAAAAAGGATTACAAATTTGGATGATCTTTGTTATCATGGTATGACCACGACTGACCTTTTTGTTTTTTATGTCAAACTTTTTGAATTCTATGAAATTCTTAATTGCAACTGAGTCCTCACCTCTCTTGTACCTCTCACCCTCCCGCCCCATCTCCCCCATCTCCCCCACCCCCACATCTCCCCCTCCCTCTCTCTTATACATAAATACACAACAGCATGATGTAATTTTTATAGTATTTTTTTTTTAAAATAATTATTTTATTCTTCGGTTCTGTAACTCTACTAGAATGCTACTAGACAATAACCCTCAGTAGATAATAAGCCTGAGGTTTTAATAGGTAAACCGTTTTATGCCATTTCAAGCAGTAGATGGAACAGAATGAATTCTGAACAGAATCACACATTCAGCATCTTACTTTTCTCACCACTTTATTATCTAAGGAGACTGCCAATTGTCTCTGTATTCTGACATTCAAGTATGCAATGTGCTGTCTAGTTCCTGTTCTGGCTATATGCTCCCTCTCTATTGCAAGGTTATTTTAAAAGTGCTTGTTAACAACACACCATAAGGATATTTCATTACCTTCTTGTCCATCCAGTGGTCAATTTCTTTAAAAGAAAAGAGATGCCTAGAAATAACAGCAAAGCAGAGCTTTATTTGATTATTCTTTGAAGTTTCATTGAAATTCCACTCCATCAAAGCTTCTATTTATATTCTGTATAGAACCGGCTGTAATACATGCAGAATAAGAGAAATCAAAAATGAACTAAAATAGAGTATAATTGGGTTAAGGTTCTGGGTTGGTGTTCTGTTGGCCTCCAGTGGTCTATGGGTAAAGGAACAAAACATTATTGTCACTTCACACGCAGCAGCTGTTATATGGGAAGGTTAAGAGCACATGGGAAGACAAAAACGCAAAAAAGGTCAGAGCTGTGAAAGAGGTGTGATGAGTGATCTGTACGGTTCTCGAACGTTCAGCTGTGTTCATCTGTATTCATCTGCATTCACACTCGACCATCTGCCGTATCTCTGTTTGATATGGGATGATGAATGATGCATTGAGCGTATGTTTTAAAGATTGAGAGCCTCATGCACTCATTTCTGAATTAAATTCCATTAAAGCAAATGGCTCTAATGCTAAAAGTACTTGTGGACTGTAATACAGCTAACTATGAGTATGCTTTTTTCATTTTAATCTACTCTCCAAAAAATTCAGTCAGTATGTAATATAACTGTTTAACAACCCACTGAACAGTGCACTAAATATATGCATTGTGGTCTGTAAAACACAGGGTCAGAGGTATTATTCTGTATTCATGTATATGCAGTGTGTCATTAGGAAACATGATGCCGTTTGTTCTGTCGTCCCTTTTTAGGTTTTATTGTACATGGGGTGTTCTATATTTCATGTAGGCCTGAAACATCTGCTTAATCTGGTCATCAAAGAAGACACGCAAATGCTTCTTCGAGTGCCTTCATACTGCAGAAAAATAAAAAAAACTCACTTCCTATGACATGACATTCATCAGCTAGTCATTCTGCACAGCGCTTATATGAACTAGAGTCCTTTCTGCAGGTCATTCAGGTACATACAAGCCATTTTAAGTAGATAAATGCCTATTTTAGATAGATTAAAGTAAAAATTCCATTAAGACACACCTAGAGCTCCTGAGACACATTGGTTAGAATTTAGTACTGTATAAAACGGACTTGTCAGTTCAACATTAAAAAAAAAAGTGGATTTACAACAAAAACAGTGTGGATGAGAACTGCCAGGGTCATCTTTTAGTTAATGAATCATGCTAACTAACCTGCAGCCTTGCCATATACTAGACATTCTATGACACAGAAACAGTTGACAATAACCAGTCCTTTTTCACAGAATATGGGCAGAAAGTCCAGTAAACTGCACACTATAGGACATCATTAAGTTTAGGCTGTCCAGCTGTCATTCCAGAAAGGCAAATTCAGAGAATAATGGCATATAAGAGAAAGTAGTGTTATATGGCATATAACACTACAGACTAGAGGTTTGGGCCCACGCTCAGATAAAAAAAAACTATATAAACCACACTGCTCTTTCAAACTTATATTTTAAGAAAACATTAGAGGTACTAGTGTACTCTTGTAATAAAAATGTGAAAAAGTGGCATATGTTAAAAAATAAAAATACAAGGGTGGGCCCAGATGTCTGGCCTGTAGTGTAGTAAGGATAGTTATGTGACATTTACAGATGTCACAACCTTCTAAAGCCTTGCCATGTCACAGCTTGCAGACACGTTTACTCCATGTTCCATTCATCACATGTTATGGCTGTTACTCATATTTGCATGGTGTGTGTATAAGTATGATATGGAATACAAGTCAAATAACCAGGCAAACTGGAATGTGGGCTAACACACGTGTTACAAAACGCTCAGGATGTTTAGTGTGATGCCATTTCTTATGAGAAATTTGACCTGCGCCTCGGTCAAACAATACATACTGCACTGTTTGGTAGACTGTGGTGAAACTTCACTCATAAAAAATGAATTAAAATGTCTGTTCAGTTGAGTAAAATATGCTGTGTTATAAGAAGGTAATGCTGAAGCTGCAGGATAATTGCAACATTATCCAGCCACCATCTTGCTTGTTTAAGTGCTTCCATGCACAGATATTTATAACTGATTGACACATTTAAGTACTTTATCAAGTATCTACCCTGTATTTAACTATTTCCATCTAGACTGCTGGTTGTACAGGAGCACACAGAGAATTTAGGGGGGCACTGCTCAGTCTCTTTGCTTGTCGGTTATAGCTACATCCATGTTTTTTGTTGTTGTCGTTTGTTTTAAAGTAAATACTTTTACCGGGAGAAGCTGTTCAGTTAGCCACAATTAAATCTTTTCTTTTGTTTTAAAGAACTGACAGATGCTACTACAGTCTATGTCAACTGACATGTCTTCAAAGTCTTGTTCACAATTTTTTTTTAAAACTAATTCTCCTTTCTAAACTAATCTTTCCTTTTTTTGCCTAGTACTGATTACCCTTTCAGTCCTCCCAGTTCTGATTTCCCTTTCATTCCTTCTCCCAGTTCTGATTTCCCTTTCATTCCTTCTCCCTGTTCTGATTTCCCTTTAACTTCTTTTCCCAGTTATGATTCCTGTCACTCTTTTTCCTAGTCCCGATTCCCTTTTCTCTACTTTTACCTGTTACGATTCCCTTTTCACTCCTTTTCCATTCCTGACTCCCCTTTCACTACTTCTCTCAGTTTTGATTCCCCTTTCACTCCTCCCAGTTCTGATTCACGTTTCACAACTTCTCTCTGTTCTATTCATGATTGCATTTGATGACTTCATGCACATATTACATGTCTGTTGTTTTATTTGTTTTGTACACGATTAGTTCATGGTAGCCAGAAAACTCAAGCCTGGTAAACTGAGATCTTATTATTGCCACAAATTCCCTTTTGTTTGAAAACAAAATGCAATAATCTCAGCGCATGAAAATGAATTAGACTACATAAAAAAATTTGCTAACTAAACTAACGCCCTTTTAATTTCCTGTCTAATAGGCTTATGCAAGGACTTTTCATCCCTGTAATTGTCGTGGGATACAGTAATATTACAAAGGTACACACACCCCAGTAAAATGGATCTGGCGACACCCTTAGTTTCCATTTTCCGAAACTTTTTTTCCCACTCCATGAAAATCCAAAGTGAAACAACCTTCTTACCTGCTTTTTGTAGCAATTACTGTTACTCTGACGTAAGTAAAAAAACAAATCTGAACCAATCAATACACACCTCACCTTTAAATGTCACGATTTGTTTGACCTGTCACACCCACACAGGAACTAGAACACTAGCTTTGGCCACACATTCAGCAAGACTAGGGAAACCCCCTTCTTCAATCTTAGCGTTGACTTAAAGGTGGGAGAAACATCTGAAGAACAACAGCTGTTTTGACTTTTGGATCCATTCAGGAAGTGCTGGAGGGCCATGTGAACATCCACACACTGGGAAATAGCTTGCAAATGCAGAAGGAGGCCGGAAAGCTAATGTTACGGGTAGAAAACAAATTTCAAACTGCTCCTCCTCCAAAATCCACCCCAAAGCAGTTGTTGTTTTTCAAAGGTTTGCCCCACCTTTTATGTATGTCACACAGTACTTTTAAGTACTCTGAAAAACAACTAAGTTAACCATCATTACATCACTGAACCAAAAATACTGAATACAATAACCTTTGTAATAATATTCATGATCATATCAACATTTATATTACGGTTATTCACAAAGTACTGGCAAATGCATGGGAACTGATGTCCCTGTGGGTGAAATCTACAAAGTTATCAGTCACTGCAGATGATTTTTTATGCAGGAAAGGAAAGATTTTTACACTTACTACATCTACAGTTTGTCATTGAGCTGCCTTTGTATTGAAGCTGCTTTACTGCCAAGTTATTACATCTCTGCTAAAGAGACGAACAAAGCTCTCTGTATTGCCAGTGTTGTTGAGAACAATTAAATGCAATCGCTTCAATGTTGACATCACAGATTGAATAATTCAGCTTTTAAGTGGATCTGAATTGGGAACACTGTCATATGACCAAACACTAAAGCTGTACAGGTCTAGGAGTGAGGGCAACGTCCAGCCTTAATCGAAAGGTATTTATGACTGAAAAAACAAAACATATAGGAATACCAGAATACTGAACATCAGTGAACAGTGAGACGTAGTAATAGCAATAAAACAGTGGGTGACTGGAGGTGATAAAGAATCGTAGTGCAGACCAAATGTATTATCCAGCATGTAGACACAGATTTATTACATATGACCATATACACTATATGGACAAAAGTATTGGGACGTCTTACCATTACACCAACAGGGACTTTAATGACATTGTATTTAAATATATAGATTTTAATATGAAGTTGGTCCCGCTTTGCAGCTATAACAGCTTCCACTCTTCTTGGAAAGCTTTCCGCAAGAGTTTGGAGTGTTTCTGCGCAGATTTGTGCCCATTCCTTTTGCAGAGCGTTTATGAGGTCACTGATGTCACTGGCTTGCAAACTCTTCGTTCCGGTTCATCCCAAAGGTGTTGGATGGGGTTGAGGTCAGGGCTCTGTGTGGGCCAGTCAAGTTCTTCCACACCGAACTAACTCAACCATGTCTTTAGATTGCTATGTGCACTGGGGCACAGAAAAGGGCCTTCCCAAACCGTGTACACAAAGTTGGAAGCATGTCTTGGTATGCTAAAGCATTAAGATTGCCCTTCACTGGAAGTAAGAGGCCTAGCCCAAACCCTGAAAAACAGGAGTGTCCCAGTACTTTTGTCCATATAGTGTATTACAGGCTTGACAGAGCACTAGGGAAGGTATGGTTTTTTTTTTTGGTTTTTTTTTTACTAATTTATTAGTGCATGCAGAGACTGTCAAGGACAGGGGTTGAGAGATTTCATTACATTTTGCGAGCACTAATGAAAGAGTTCATATTAGGGAATTTTCTGGGGAAAATAAGGCAAAAACAAATTGTTCAAACTTTTTTCTCTTCGGCAGAAAGTGCAGAACTGAGTTAGCAAAACAATTCATATTAAGTGATTTCTTGTTATAAGAACAAAGAACAGACTTAATCGTAATTAACACCTACTGAATCAATTCAGTGACTATGTCACATTTTTCAGTATTGTTCATTTTCGTTCTTTGTGTTCCTCCAAAAGTTCACCCATGCACTAACACTATTTGATGACAGCAATTAGCACACCAGAAAAGCTTAGGTCCACACTTCAGTGTAGCACTGACATTAAATGTCATGAAGCATTGACTTTGATAAACCAAGACTCTCAAAGTGCACTGTAGTATCGAAATACATATTGTTTTAATATGTCCAGTTTTATAATGTACACTGTAACCACATCATGCAACCACACTGTGCCCTCCTGGGACTGTTTTGGGTTTTACACGTTTGGCAAAACAGCATGTTAAGGATTTAGATCTCATTAAAAAAGGAAATGCCAATCATTTTGAGAGGAAGGGACAGGGGCTGGGGTATACGAGCCATCTCCCCCCAGAGCACCAGTGGCTTCACCCAGTGTAGATCAATAATTATGTCAATTGAAAGTTAATTGCAACCACACTGTGCTGAAGAACACAGCCCAAACAAGTCAAACTGTGTTCAGTATCATTCACTTGCTGAATGCAATGTGGTAGACCCTTTCATGCTGATTTAAAACCAAATTCAATACCCAAACACAAACTTCAGGAGGAACTGCAAAACTGGTCTCGGAGTCCAATAATGGGAAACCTTTACTAACGGTTGCCATTTCTTTCTGATTGAAGACTTTAATCCTCTTCTTGGGCTTTGCATCAATCCTCCAGTTCCAACCAACAGCCAAAGACTGCCAGTCACGCATGACTATCCAGACAATTGAGCTCTCCTTCTTTCTTCCTCTCCTCATTCTTCTATGGTTAAGAGACCGAAATGAAGTTGGGCAAAAGTTCACAAGTCCATCACAGATCAAAAGTTTCTGCTCAGATTGAAGTGACAGCGTGCTTTAGGTGGCACACCCTTTGGATTCCCAGTGGCCTGGTCATGACAGCCATGTCTCAGCATATTGGACCTGCTTGGGACAAACGTATTTTTACTACCTAAGTACATTAATGCATGAAGCAGGAACGCACGGTAAAGTAGAGGCCGTTTTAGCACTTCCACAGCCTACAAGGAATTTAGTGGTGCATAGCATTAGTATTCTAATGTGGGGAAATAATTTCATATTCAGTAACGCATGCTCCTATCTTTGGTGTCTCTTGAATATTAATAAACGTTTGAGGTTCTCTTGTCCCAGGAGAATTTTGTGACCTAGATTCTGCAGACATAATACCTAATATCCCACAGTCTGCGTCTTTCTGTATCCTGCTCCTCATGTGTTGACTTCCTTATCAATTCAGACTCTGATTTAAAGTCTGCTGTACAACGCTTGATATGTCCCACAGAGAATCTGGCCGATAACATCTAAATATGCACAGCATTGCAATGATCTGCTAAATCATGGCTTGTACTGCAAGTTTGGTAATATCTCAGAGTGAGAGAGAGAGCGAGAGAGAGAGAAACAAAGTGAGAGGCAGAAAGCAAGATGGAGACAGTAGCAGACAAAAAGAAAGAGGAGAGGTAGGGCGGAAGACAGAAGACAATAGAGAATAGAGAGAAAGAGGAGGACAGACCGAGAACAAGATAAAGAAAGAAGAGAGAGGGAGTGAGAAAGGGGGGGGGGACTTGAGCCAAATTAAATAATCCGTGTATGAATGGCGACACAATCAGCCTCAGCATCCACAGATATAAATCAAAGTGGGTCAAGTACCGCGTTCCACGTTAACAGAGGGATCACTGTGTTAAACCAGAGCACTTCAATTACACCAGCACACCACCTCTGATCTTCTGCCACATGCTGCATACTGCCAATCACAGCTGTCTTATGGAAAACCTGGATGGGATTTCACACCCATCGGCTACCATCAGGATAATAGCAGTGAGAGGAAAACTGCTTACAGATATCATTACACAGCAAGATAGTGTATCCAGTCATGAAAAGGAAAGATCCAAAAATAGTGCCGTTATCCCTCCCTCCTCTGTCTGAAAAGGTTACTGAATGCTGTGGCATTCAGATTTTGAGCTATACTTCAACTGACTCGGCCACGTTGACAGCGGCCCTCAGGTGCCTCTGAATAATTAATAGCCAGGAAGTAAGATCAGATGTAATTTTCAAAGTCTCAAAACACAGTGCAGGACAGTGTCCTTATGATGACTTTATTAGAGTTTAGTAGACTCTTCAAACTGCCAGCTTTTTAGTGTCACTGTAACCAAGAATATATGCCTAGTTAAATACTCAGCCAGACGCACACTGTGTATTTTTAAGTTCTCCGACTTTATCTTTGCTGACTGAACTTCACCCGTATTTTTTGTGCAGTCTGGGGAGGGGGGTTAACTGCCCAAACCAGCTCGGATTAAGAGAATCTTTTCACACAAAATATATTTTGATTCTCCTCACGCTAAGAATGTCAGCACAGCCATGCAGAGACTCATGAGGCAGTGGTACAGCTGAATCAAAAGATTGTCGGTTCAAATCCATGGTGCGAGTTCATTTTATCTGCTGTTTGGTCTACTGGTTAGTGGCAAAGTTGCGAGTTCAAAAACACCTTTGGGGCACCTTTGAGTTGCCCCTGCGATCAGAAGATGGTGCCATCCCAGGACTACCATTGGCACCATTGCTCGCTGCCCACCGCTTCACTTGGTAAAGAGGTTAAATGCAGAGAAGAATTTCACACTGTGTGGTGTGGTGTGGTCATGCGTGACTATAAGATCCACTTTACTTTACTAATAAACAGGAAGGGGCAGCTGGATGGCCTAGTGGTTAGGGCGTTGGTCCCAACTGCTACTGTCATGGCTGAGGTACCCTTGAGCAAGGTACCGTCCCCGGGCGCCTCATTGACGGCAGCTTCACTTGGTGAATGGGTTAAATGCAGAGAAATCATTTCACTGTGTTGTACTTGTATGACTATGCATGTGATAAATAAAGAATCTTCTTCCTCCAGTGGCTCTGCGTTTTCTCCCCGCATCTTTTTTCCTTTAAGTTTAAGGAAAAAACATTAGATTTTAAGGGAAGAACATTACATCCTGGTTTACAGTGTTTACTTGGATTGTTGTTGCATCATTTAAATATCTGTTTAATGCCAACCTGGGTTTTTCCAACAAAATCAACAATAATTTGACATATTTGTGACCTCTGAACAACATATTTTTGTCATTGCTGTCGTGTGACTGACAGTTTGATTTGATTATCTGACTGGATTCCCTAGAGGCAAGATGTGGGTCATGGGCTCAGTTACCCTGTGTTTGAGGAGTCCTCTCAGGTTGCAGCAACTGAAACCACTGAAATCCATTTAGACTACAGTAGGCCTAAATAAATAAACATGTATGGAAGGCAGCTCAGGTTCCCCCTTCTCAGAGAGATGCTTATTGATGAATAAACACAAACTTTTCTGAATTAAAATGACCACTGATTCCTTGCCAGAGACATTTGAAGAGATTTAACAGTATTTCAAGACAAAAGAGCTGGACTTTGTAGGACACACAATTGTTTGTATTTGTGGCCACTAATACATTTTAACCTCTCATAATGTCAGAGCAGCAGGGTGCAGGTTCAATTTGTTTTCTTTCTTATGACTATAAATTAAAGTAGTGACCCTCCAGCCACACTGGCAGTCAAAATTAATTTAAGCCTTGTTTATAACCACTGCAGTTATAACTCATGTTACTTCATTTTAAAGGGATAGCCAGGGTAGCCCATAACCTTCACACTTCCACATAAGTTTCAAAAATGAATTTCCTACAGCTTTACAGCATTTTATGTTTTTCTTTGAGGCTCACATACAATATTTGTGTGATTTTATCATTCAAAAAGTCATCCTTTATTTCTACATGACAATTTCTTTTCCTTTCTTTATTCCTTGCAATTAAAAAGCAGACACGAATGGGACTGACAGGCCGCCCAGTGTTGCGTGAGGGAAGAGCCCAATCGCGGCTTGGCACGAAGAGG
>JBBJLS010023918.1:0-14934 GCA_037577275.1 Bryconaethiops microstoma
CCTACCTCCAGCACACCACCACTGGGTTCCTGAGCAAGATCCTTAACCCCAAGTTGCTCCAGGGAGACTGTCCCCTGTAAAAGTGTGCCTCCTGCTTGGTTGAAACGCAAACCTGCACCCACAGCGGCCCTTTCTCGACAGGTTTGAGATCCTTGCTAGAGTGTTTATGAGGTCAGGCACTGATGTTGGACAGGAAGACCTGAATCTCATCCAACCAGTTCTATATGAACCTTGTTTTGTGCACTGGGCACAGTCAGTGCTTAAAGTCAGTGCTCTGTTAAGACATGGTTAGCTGAGTTCGGTGTGGAAGAACTTGACTGGCTCGCACAGAGCTCTGACCTCAACCCCATCCAACACCTCTGGGATGAACTGGAACAGCAATTGTGAGCCAGGCCTTCTCATCAAAATGTATCAGTGCCTGAACCTATAAATGCTCTACAGAATGAATGGGCACAATTTTTCCCACAGAAACTCCCAAAATCTTGGAGAAAGCCTTCCAAGCAGAGTGGAAGCTGTTATAGCTGCAAAGGGGGGACCATCTCCATATTAAAGTCTCTGTATTTGAATACAATGTCATTAAAATCCCTGCTGGTGTAATGGACAGGCGTCCCAACGCTTTTGTCCAAATAATGTAGGGTCACTATCAGCTCTGACAACGTGAATATGGCCTTCTGATGTCTTACGCGTGTCTCAACATAGGCAGTTGAAATAGAGATCCTGTAGGAATGACCCGTTTTGTTTTACTTGCCCTACTTGAGTCACCCAACGATGATTCAGCCCCAAACACGCAAGTCGTGAAATTAAGCAACGGCCTGTCATTACTTGACGTAAAATGTAAGAAAGCACTGGGAAACCGTGAAAGTGGTTGGGGGGGGACTGGAAAGATTTCGTACATATTTTTTCAAAAAGAGATATTGAGTGTCTTCAAAAACATGTAAATATATTTAGGTTAACACTACTTACAATCTATATTTAAACATTTTAACAGAACATTGCCGATCTTTCAATTTTCGGTTAATTTAATGGTCCTGTCTCCCCCCCATAAAAGTGCACGAATCCACCTTCATGAAGGGTGCTCTTTAACGACCAGGACCAGTTTGCTGTTAGTTTCGACTCGATATTCGTCTTGTGTTTAACTCTTTTGATCAACTAATTCAATTCGGTAGGTGTTTTTTTTTTTAAATATGCTGATGCTGGGGGGTTAAACAGCATTGTTTAGCGTACATGACGGGACCGTTTAATATATTTTTTTAATATGTATTCTGTTTGAGTTGTGTTGAGCTAACTCTGTTAGCCACGAACTGGATAAATTAATGTTAAATACGTTAGAGAGGAAAACTCACGATTTGTTCTGGTTTAGAAATAAAGACAGACCCTTTTAATGTCGGAGGCACATTTACATGTTATTTGAATTATTATCTTAGTAACCTAGAGCTCTTTTGTTCCTAAACACGTCGTTAGCCGAATGCTAAACGGACAGGTAACATGTTGCATTGGACCTTGTGTTAGCTAGCCTAGCTGATACTACTCTGTTGTGTGCCACGTTAAAGAGGTTTGTGAGACAGAGCAAGTTCGGTAATCACCTAATCAGACTGCACTTATAACTAGCCAACCTGTATTGAATTACTCAGTTGGGTATGTGGTGGTTAGGGGGTTGATACTAATGTAAGATGTGTGCTTTAAGTGTCCTGGATAGGTGAAGTGCCAAATTTTATGCTCACCATAAGTTTTGTTAATGATCATAAGAAACAATGATTCACGTGAGGGTTAACTATATGCTATCGAATGAAGTTAATCTACGGTTCCTGTTCTGTTTTACAGGGTGTCTTTTATGAGTAATCAAAAGCAGCAGAAGCCGACGCTAACAGGCCAGCGTTTCAAAACTAGAAAAAGAGGTGAGCTTTGGGCACCTGAAGGATGCCAGTATTTAATATATTAGTAATGAATGATGAATGTTGTCTTAAAATGTTCTTTCTCAGATGAAAAAGAGAGGTTTGACCCTGCCCAGTTTCAAGAAAGCATTGTACAAGGTCTGAATCAATCTGGCACTGATTTGGAGGCTGTTGCCAAGTTCCTTGACGCTTCAGGGGCCAAACTTGACTACCGTCGCTATGCAGAGACCCTCTTCGACATCCTGGTGGCCGGTGGAATGCTGGGTAAGTGATTCACTAGTGAGCTGGTTACATTCTTAATATAATGTATGTATAGGTCTCTTAAATGAACCCTTTTTGTGCCAATCAGCACCGGGTGGTACATTGGCTGATGACGTGACCCGGACGGAGTTCTGCCTCTTCACTGCTCAAGAGGACCTTGAGACTATGCAAGCATATGCTCAGGTAATGCTTCATGTTTAAGGGCAACATTGACTGCATGAGTTAAATGTGCTTTTGGAACATTGAAGCAATCTACATTTTAAACAGTCAAATAACAAACATAGCCCTGACTACAGTTTGGTTTAGAGCAGCAGTCGCCAACCGTAGTTGCGCCACGGACTGGTATCTTGTAAAATAATATTTTCACGGACAGTTATAGCTACAGCTAAAAACAGCGCGTAAAAATACAACTCACCATTCTGCTTAATTAGTAGCCTTTCCTCTCGTACCAGCCGGTGAATGAAACAAGAAATAGAGGATCGTTCAGACTCATCAATATTTTTTTTTTCAATTCTGTCTTTCTGTGCAGCCTGGGACGGGTTCGCGACCCGATTGTTGGGGACCTCTGGTTTAGAGGATACTCTAGCTCTGCATTATTCCATTGAAAGGCAGCTCCTTTCAAACATACTTATACTGCAGAGCTCTAGTCAAGACTAGGACTGCTTGACCAACATCTGGTCAGGATTGACTCTAAAAAGTGACAAAATCTTGCGGTTGCCTGCATTGCGTCTGAGCAAAATGATGACCAAGGTGGCAGAGTTTTGGCAGGGTAGAGTGCTACCAGACAGCCGTTGTCTATGCCCGTTCTAGAAGAATTTGAAATAATTAAATCAGTGATTTGGTTTTTACATTACATTGATTTGGCAGATGCTTTTATCCAAAGTGACCTACAATATGAGGAAACGCACATTAGGAGAGAATCCTCTCTAGTTTCTGAGCAAACTCGTTTAATTGATGGTTTTGTTTCATGATGTGTTTTTTGAGGGGGACAATTGTCAAGACTAAGACAGAGAAGTCAGAAAAACGTTGAGTCAAATTATTGACAACCTTCACCCGTTTTTGTTGCTGTAGTGGTATGGGATAGTATGTAAATACCAAATTTAGACAAATGGCCAATGACTTGAAACTGTTGCAAAGGGGTAGTTTGGTTTTCAAGGGGTTCATCTGTTAATGAGACAAATACATATGAACATTATTATATCTTACATGAGGGTGTGTTGTTCATCATGGAGTTATGGTGTTTTGGGCCACGGTGGGCTGATGCAAGTTGACAGGACAGTGGACTGAGGAACGTTTTAACAGGGCATGGAACTTTAAACTCTGTGTATTAGTGCAGGGAAGACCTACAGAATGTTACCAGGCATCTTTTGTATCACTTGTTTTGTATGTGTATGTAAGCCATCTGAGCGTTGAGTGGTTTTCAAATCAAATGTTTTTGATTTGACATTGTTTTCTTCCTCTCCTGTTTTGTAGGTTTTTAACAAGCTAATCAGGCGATACAAGTACCTGGAAAAAGGTTTTGAAGAGGAGATTAAGAAGGTATTTTGATTCGTTATTTCTCAAAATGTTCATCTAGTAGGCAACAATACATTCTACAGTAATGAGCATGGCTTCTAGAATTTTTTTCATTCCAATATAACATTTTTATAGGTGAACTTCCTGACCCCCTCTTTTTTTTTTTTTTTTCTTTTTTTTTTTTATTAATTTTTTTGCCAGCACGTGTTTTTGCCATGGATTTCTAGATTGATTTTCAGATTGATCACCACTGGAAGTAGATGTTTAACATCATGGCGCTCTTTATATATTTTATAATAAATTTAAAAAAAAACTTACTATTGTGTGTTCAGTTAAAACGAATCACGCATGCTTTTTTTCCACTGATTTCTTGTCTCATGCCCTACAAAATAAGCCTCAAGAGCATTTAACTCCACTTATTTGGATTAAGAATATGCTATTCATGTTTTATACAAAATCGTGCCCATTTGAGCACAAACTAGGAAAGTAGTAAAATGGAATTAAAGACTGAACAGTTATCATACTTCATGGTTATGTATCAGATTTGTGTTTTTTTGGTTTTTTTTTTGTTTTCCAACAAAGCTGTAATATTTGAAGAAAACCTGACTGCCATCAGCCAATCAGATTTCAGCAGAATTGGCCTGCTACTACATTTTTGTATCCAGAAGTATGGGCTCTCTACTGCCCTTTCAAATACACTGGGTATCAAACAGATCAGCGTGTTTCCGACATCTGTGTGAACAAGGCCGAATGCTTCAGCATACCAAGACATTGTGGACAACGCCATGCTTCCGATTTTGTGTGCAGTGAAGGCCCTTTTCTATTCCAGCATGACTCTGCACCAGTGCGATGTCAAATGTCATTAAATCTGCATCTGGTGGCCTGACGGTTAGGGAGTTGGCCCTGTAACCAGAAGGTTGTGGGTTCGAATCCCAAGACTGCTAGTGGCACATTCTAATTGCTTTGACATCAACAAAACACTCATTCACAGCTGTGTTCTTTTCAGCTGCTGCTCTTTCTAAAGGGATTCACGGAGTCTGAGCGCAACAAGCTTGCCATGTTGACTGGCATCCTCTTGGCCAATGGGAACATATCAGCCTCAATCCTCAGCAGCCTCTTCAATGAGAACCTTGTTAAAGAAGGTAAACTAGTTACTTCTAATACTTTTGTGCTTAATTATGAATTGAGTTGTGTTGAAGCATTGTGTAATTGATGTGCACCTACAGCTGGTATGAGTTTGTTAACCCTCCTGTTAGGTTTGTTTCTCTAATGTTCTTATTGGTGCCTTACTCTGGTCTTTATCATGTTTTCTGCGGACAGTTTTGGCCGACACTTATTTGGGGACGAAGACCACTGTATTTCACCCTTTTTTTTTTTCTTTTCTTTTTTTTTTTTAAATGTAAATGCCTTGCTTGGAGGAATAGAAATAGCAGCTTCCTCTTTTGGCTCATAATCAGAAACATCACTCAATTGACCAAGATGGTCTTCGTCTTCAGACACATTCTCCTATTTCCCTGTCATGATCAAAGATTTGCCCGTGGGAACAAAAAAGGTTCCTGTCAAGTCATGACACCTGCATTCTCGCACTTACAGATGAAATCGGTAGAATAAGTTGAGTGTATAGGTCACACAGGTGAAAAGAAGCAATAGTATGTGGCACTTATTTGACCACTTTAACCTCCACTTGGACTGCTGGGTGAAATTGTCCTGAACAGTATCTAAGTAATATAAACATGCGGGGGGGGTGTTGCACATATATGTGAAATGAACGATTATTATTTTGTTGATTACCCCTATTAAACCAAGCATGAGAAGTTTCATACTGAACTTTTTTTTTTATTTTTTATTTAAAACAGGTCAAATTGTCCTGCAACATGACAGGAGGGTTAAGATGAGCCAGTTTGTGTTTAAGATGAACTTAAGACAACATGCTTTCAAACTTAATACTTACACTTGGCAAGCCTAAAGGAAAATCCCTTAAAGCCAATAAAATCTGATCTGAAATGCTGTTCTGTGCTTTGTATGAGCATATATTCCATGTTTTAGGTGTTTCTGCTGCCTTTGCTGTGAAACTGTTTAAGTCCTGGATTAATGAGAAGGACATCAACTCTGTTGCTGCCAGTCTTCGCAAGGTTGGAATGGATAACAGACTGATGGTGAGTACTGTAGAATTATGGTCATTTCTGTTCAGTGTGTTCTTGTTGACTCTAGTATAAACTAAGTTCATGTTCTCTAAATGCCAACAGCAAACTTCTTAAGCCAGCGCCCCCGCCCCCCCCCCCCCCCTTCATTTCCTTCTCTTCCTCCCCCCCAGGAACTGTTTCCAGCCAACAAGCGAAGCTGTGATCACTTCTCTAAATACTTCACTGATGCAGGGCTTAAGGAACTTTCAGATTTTGCACGTAATCAGCAGTCTATTGGTGCTCGCAAGGAGCTTCAAAAAGAACTCCAAGAGCAGATGTCTCGTGGGGATTCCTTTAAGGAGGTAAATGAAGGTCCATTAGCCTTTGAGATTATTTCCCCACCGCTACATCCTGTATATGTGCATATTGTCTTCCTTACAGTAGTGTTTTACAACTAAGAATATGAAGTTCTTTTGAATGAAATATACTTAAAGCTGTATGTGTGTATAAAATGCTCTAACCGTAGTAATGTTTATCATTTAAGATCATTGCCTATGTCAGGGAAGAGATGAAGAAATCTGACATCTCTGAGCCAACAATGGTTGGAATTGTCTGGACTAGTGTCATGAGCTCAGTGGAATGGAACAAGAAGGAGGAGCTAGTCACTGAACAAGCCATTAAACTCTTGAAGGTAAGAGTGTTCTTGATTGTAGCAAACCAACATGTGGACTTAAACACTTTTACCTAGGCACAGGTATTTTAAGATGGTCTCATTGATGAGACAATACAAGACGCAGTTGCTCTACACACTTGGGTTGGTTTTCCCCACTCCAGGCAGGGATGCCACTGCTGCACCTATAAGGAGTCATTACAAAAGATCAGCTTGTGTTTAAGGCCATACTGTTTCATGTCGGACAGTTATGACTGACATTGTTTTCTGATGTGGGTATGGCATGAACATCAGTTTGGAAGTCTTCTGAAAACTCTTAAATATACCTAAATGTCTCCAGGCACCCCAAACCCATATTGTGTAGACCGTGTTCTGGTGATAGTTGTCAAATGAGAGATGATGCCCCAAGCAGTCACCATCAGGGAATGAGTGACGTGTTTCTCATCAAACCAGTTCCGTAGGTGAATTCCGCTCAGAGATGACACGGTCCCAATATTATGAAGTCATGCTGGGTGAATTAAGAGTGCTTCAATTGTTTTGTTTTTTTGTTTTGTTTGTTTTTTTTTCTTTCATTTAGACCTTTTAGGTTTGTAACATGTTGAGTGATGTTTTTTTTTGTTTTATTAGCAATACAGCCCTCTCCTGAAGGCCTTCACCTCCCAAGGTGTATCAGAACTCACACTACTGCTAAAGATTCAGGAGTACTGCTATGACAACATCCACTTTATGAAGGCCTTCCAAAAGATTGTGGTGCTACTGTATAAAGGTACGTGTTCTCTGTGCTCCTTGAACCCTTGAAGGTGTTTTGTGTTAAATGGAAATTTTCTCTGATCTTATTCTCCTTATGTTAAACAGCGGATGTTTTGAGCGAAGAGGCTGTTCTGAAGTGGTACAGTGAAGCTCACCTTGCCAAAGGAAAGAGTGTTTTCCTTGAGCAGATGAAGAAATTTGTGGAGTGGCTCAAAAATGCAGAGGAGGGTGAGTACAGATCTGTTTTCTGCTACCAACACACATGGAGACGCAAAATAAACTAATTTGAATTATGGTAAATGAACAAAACTTTGTTTCTAAACTTTGCTGGATTTTCACGTGGCAGTTTTACTATGGCCATGTTTAAGGAGTGAGGGCATTGCATTATGGGTGTTGTAGTGACTGTTGTTGTCTTGGCAAATGTAGTCACTACTCTTATCCAAAATGCTTTTTGTCTTCTCACTGGCAGTTTTCTTAAGTGATAAATGAAAAAAATTTAAAAAAACATTTAAACCAACATTCCAATCCGGTTTATCCTTTTGGAAGGGAAAGTGCCAGAATTGTTGGTAAACCTCCAGAACAAAGGCTAATCTAAAGCAATTCATTATTGAGTCAAAGAATGAATTGTGAATGATCTGGGAATTTTCATCTCTTAGAATCGGAGTCTGAGGAAGAAGAAGCTGACTGAGCACCTTAAGTCTGAACCTGCCATTTTGAAATAAAGGTAGCAGCTGAAGCTGCAGAATGTTTTACTACAAATGTTGCTTGTCTGTAATGATGCCCCCTCTTTTTTTTTTTTTTTTTTTTTTTTTTAATTTATTTTAAATAAATCGAAACCTTCTGTATTCTGAAACCATGTGACTTAGGTATAAATTAAGGGCTTTAGCATCATATGTTTTAACCCATTTTAATGTCATTTAACCTGGGTAAAATCATACGGTCAGATCCTTTACTGCAAAAATCTCTGTTGGACCAGGCTTCATTTGTGAAAATGAGCCATAAGAGTGAATCATACATTTTACATGCCCTCGTCTTAATTTTGATGTGTACATGATGTGTAAATTTCTTGGTGAATTTCATGAGTTTAAGGATGACAAAACATTTTTGAAACGGGAACAACATATGATTTTATTATACAACTGTTTGGGGGGTTGTTTTTTTGTTGTTTTTTTCTCTCTTCTCTAACATTTTGGTTGGAAGTGAAAAATGCCCTGAAATTGTAACATCACAGCCTAATTTTTTTTTTCTTTCTTTTTTTTAAATAAAGTCGTACAAGTTGTATCTGCTTTTTTCTGGACTGTGTTTAGTAATTCTGAGCAAAAATATGAACAAGCTTGTCCTTTTGATACATGTTTCATTTGTACAATCACAGCCGAGTCCATTTTAAGGTGTAGAGGAAGAAGGTCCAAAACTGCATAGATGCTCCCACAATCAGCTGTTTATTTTCAGTGTCTTACAACAGAAAAGGCATTTAACAACATTAGACAAGTTGCATCAGAAATTTCAGCATACAGAGGCACCTGATGACCTTTTTATTAGTGTGACCTTTTAAAGCCGCTTGAAAACTTGCTTACATAATTGAACTGCTTTCTAAATTACATCTTCTACTACTACACAAGGGTCAAAAGGCCATTATCAGAATTAAAAAAAAAAAAAAAACTGCTCTATTTAATACTAACGAAACAATGCTGATGATTCTAGGCTAATGTGTAAAACGTACTGTGTGCAAATCCAGGCAAATTTACTTAATAAATATCCCTGCACTGGTATCATATTTGGAAGTTGAAAGCCAATCAACGATCAGGGCTAGACACGGATAAAATATTGGCCCTGGCATTCTTGGCTCAAATGGCCCACCACAACCGGTCAGACACCACCCATCAGTACACCATCCATGTGGCCCACATATATAGACCTATCTACTGTACTATTCTCACAAACCACTGCATAAAACAAGGACTTAACTGATGCATGGAGCGGTTCTTTCACACGCTACTAACTACTCAGTTCATACAGATCAGTTCAGAATTATCTGAATATTGATGCTGAAAATTGTATAGGATTTACCCAGCTAATAGACCACCTCATTGTTTTAAATTGATGTTCTTAGCCAAAAATCGATGCAGTCCTGTACGGGAATGTGTTGTGACGATGCCTAAGGTTATCAATACACAGTGAATGTGCGCTGTAATCAAAGCTGGTGGTTCAATGAAATATTGGAGTAGCAGTTTTTAAACTTTTTAGGTGCCCCCCTACATCCTGACCCTCACCACACCCTGCAAATAAAACACATGACACTTTTAATGTTTAGTTGTATGCAAAAGAATGGATAATAATTGGAACAGCTGTAAGCGAATTGAGGTGACAAATGATATAGAATAGATGACTGAAAACTCAGGTTCTGATACATTATTAAAATGAACCTGTGTGAATATTGAGATATTAAAATATAATGTGAATCATATAATACATAAAATATGAATCATACATATAAAAAAATGTATCGAACTATGAACCAGTAAAAACAATGGAACATTCGCAGGCTAAAGGTTTGATTTAATGTGATTAAAATAAAACACACTGCTTTCATATGCAACCAATTATCATTTTCAAAAGTAGCACAAATAATAGTAATAATACAAAAATGATTTGTTTTTGTGCTGTGTACTATTCATATTATTATTACTGCTGCATCATTTTTGAGGATGAGGAGAATGTTCGAACATATGATAGAAAGAATGTTCGAACATATGATAGAAAGAATGCAACAGCATGCGATTTACATTCAGCACTTCTGCAATGTTTCAATAAAGTCGTGCATGGCCTGAGCTGGAAAAAAGAAAATGTGGGAGGTCGGCGAGGAAACAGGCTTTACAGACACAGAGATTTCGACGAAGTGTACAAATTGCAACTGCAGCTTTATTTTTTGAGCTATAATAAAAATATATTTTAAAAAAATTAAAATGACCCTGCATCAATGGAACTCAGTATGTATTTTAAATATTATTTACAGAATCATCTCATGTTTTCTTATCTCTTATCTATATCTTCTTCATATATTCACTTCGATAAAGCACTTTGGCTTGTAGATCTTTATCATACTTGCCCATCTTGGCCACTGGGGATCCTGGGCTGGCCAAGCCTACCAAGTGTAATCTTATTATACACACATCAGATAACTCATAAACAGAGCATTAGAGAAGTAGGAAACACAGCAAGTCTGAAGTAGGCTTTAAATTAACAATAGGTCAAGAATGTGGGTCAAGAGATTGTGTTTCGCTCCACCAAAAATTCTGTAGTGGCACCTACCCTACTGTCCTATAGGCGGATGGTGTTCAGACGGGCTGTCGCTGGCCACACTTCAAGTTCATGTTCAGTGGCCTGTACCCTGTGTACAATGTATGTTTGGCCAGGGACAAAGGGTTGGGTACCACTGCATTGGACTTAAGGAGTTTTAAGATATTTGGTCTACTTTTGACAGCGCTGATCCTCCCGTGACATTATCAGTTTAACTCTTTGCATAATCAGCCACTGTGTGCTTGCATGCTGGTCTTCCAAACTGCTATTTTATCAAGTGTTTATCTGGTGTCAGTCTTGAAGGTGAGAATCCCTTGCTGAAAATAAAAGAAATTTAAAAAAGGAAACAAGATCAAAACCTTCTGCTTTTTCTACTGAAAGTATTCAGAACGCTTTCAAGTAAAAAGGTTCTACAACTACTACTCACATAACAATACTTTTGGCCTTGGTGCAATACTTTCATACTCCTCTATTCTCTTCCCAACTGTTCCTGGAGCTACAAAAGAATGACATGATAAACGTACCATCTCAATTTACTAGTGCAAGCAAAGTGCCTTTCTTAAAAAATCACATGTGTGGCTTAAAGAAAGACTTTGGTGGAGATAATATAAATGTCTGAAAACATCGTATCGTCATAATTAAACAACATTTTCTGGCATAGCTCCTGGAACATCCAAAGCAGATTTTCAAAAATTCCCAGCCCGTGTCCCATGTCAAACAATTCTTAGTTAAGAATAAGTCATCATGACTCAGGGCTAGTGGGAGAGGCTGAGCATTTTGTGAGTATAAGAGATGACCTGTATAGACTACTACACAGTTTTGAGATGAAAGCCTGCATAATCATATTGTCCTAGTCGACCAGTGGGTTTGTGGAGTTTGATACCGAAACAAAAACATGTAAGTGTTCAGTAAGGCTTTGGTTTTCTGAGAAGCCACTGTTGAAAAAAATGTTGGGGCCACAGTGACATTCCTGGTTCTTTAGTTAAGCTGGCTTGTTTCTTCTATGTCTTCTATGTTTGTATAAATGTCAGCTTACCCAAAACATAAATACATTTCTTACTAACCCCATTAATTATTACATTTTCACATTTTCTCAATTTCTTCTTATTGTTCCTCCTATTGACTTTGGCAGGCCTAGTTCTAGTTTACACTCTTTATTCATTAACTTTAGTAACAAGACTTAAGATAATTAGAAAATCAGTGCAAAACAGTTAAAATTTTAGTATGGTTACTCACAACAAGATTATGTCAAATGTAACAGTGAAATTCAAGTTCATAAACGAGTTTAAGCAGTAGATCGCCAAAAAGACAAAAGTAAGTTCCATATTAGTGCTAAATATTAGACAAATAATAGATATACAGCAAAATCAACAGAAAAAACGTCATAACCATGGAATTCCATAACCATGGAATTTATATTAGCTACACATCTTTACTGTTACCTGGAGTAATTGCATTATGATGATTACTTCCAGTTCGTGGCTGTTTAAAAGGTGGTGTTGTCACAGTCTGGCCGTCGCCTAAACAAAAAAATAGAAAAAGGATTGGTACTTCAAATAATGTGCTTTTTCTGATTCGGAGTGTTACTGAGTACCCTGTTTTTCTGTTTTCTATAAACTCCTGTTACTCCTTATTCTCCAGTGCTATATCACTGCAGAATACATTTTTCATTTCAAGAAAGCAGAAGCACACATGATCAGCTGTTTACAGACTGGGACTAACTGCTAAAACATCAAGTGTGCTCCACCTTGTTTAAGACCACAGTCACTATGGCCTTTAGTGAAGTAAAATTGGACACATCTGTGCTTCCAGGACATAATAACTAGCACAGAAGAGCTAGCACACCAAATACTGAGCAACAGAGTTCTGACTCATTAAACACCTGAATCAACACATCAGCTAATTTATCAAAGTTTACCTGAATTGATATCAGAGCATAAGGAAATGAGATCAAGTTCAGCAGGTCTTTTGTCATTCCAACCAGTGAAACAACATGCCTCCAGGACCATAGTGCAACACAAGAACAGAAACAGAACACCACAAGTGCAGACACCTCTCCTCAGTCTCCGAGAAGGCCCAGAGATGCTACTGGGCCTTCTTGGCAATGGAGCTGGAGTTGAGGGTCCACGTGAGGTTCCCTGTGATGTGAACACCAAGGAACTCGATGCTCCTGACAACCTCAACTGAGGAGATTCAGTGGAGAGTAGGGCTGTAATGGTACATGTATTCGTACCGAACCATCACGGTACATGGGTCATGATTCGGTATATGATGTCGTACGGAGAATACCCGGTATGATGGAGAAGACGTGATTGAAGTAATACGGAATCACAGAGGGACCAAAAAGTGCAAGTAAATCATAAACCTGGGTCGTAGTGTGGTGCAATAGTGCCACCTACTGGTGTAACACTTCTGCTGCCTTACACATACATGAAAATATAAACAAGCGCGTGTGTTTACTGGTTAATACACTGCTGTTTATTTAAAATAAACGAAAACAGACCAAGCCTCATTCTTTAGAATTTTTTGTTGCTTAACTTCGCTGTATCGTGAACCGTACTGAACCATGATGTCAGAACTATAGTGTGAACCAAAACGTGACCCTTCTGTACCGTTACACCCCTAGTGGAGCGTGATCATGGCATGCCCTCATGAAGTCAACAGCTATCTCTTTTGTTTTATCCACATTCATGGAGAGGTTGTTGGCTCTGCACCAGTCCATTAGTTGTGCACTTCCCTCTGTATACCACCTCATTGTTCTCACTGATGCTGCACAGTCATGGATCCGCATCATGAAAAGCAGAAGGTTGAGCACACACCACTGGGGTCCCCTGTGTTCAGCATGGTGGTGCTGGGGATGTTACTCCTGATCCTGACTGACTGCGGTCGGCTAGTAACAAAGTCTAGGATCCAGTTGCAGAGCGAGGTGTTCAGGCAGAGCAGTGTCAGGCAGTGTCCAGTGCCACGGTCAGACAGAGTACCTGGTCAATGGTCTCATATTGGGTCTGCCATGTCATTCTGGGCTTCAAACCCTGTGCAGAAGTGCTTCAGCACATCTGTAGGGGAGGCCTCACCTGATTTCAATGTTCTTATAATCGGTTTAGGCATGTCTGTTCAAATTAAAATTGAAATAGTACTGTAATTGTCTTTTATTTATTAGGGGTCCAAGCAGGCAGTGCAGAGGATCCCTATTGTTTTTGTTCAGATTTTTATTATTATTTTTCTGCCTCAAAACTCGTTGGGGAGCAAAAACCGTAAGGCACACAGCCTTGCAAGCTGGCAGGTACATGCAGTATTCCAATCGCTACTCAGGCACCAAGAGCCACGCCATTGCACCAATAGGTGGCGCTAAAACAAGCACTTTTGCATTGAGTCTCAGCAACTTTGAACCGTAGGTCCGATTTTCAAAATTCTTTTTGCATATTATTCCTTGGCATCAGCTGAGTCAAATGAGACCCCGCCCACTAATTAGATTTTTTGCTAATTTGCATAATATGCAAAACCAACTTTTGCAAACTAGTCCCTGGATTTTTGACAAATCTGCACAATTGTGGTCTTGTTGGAATCACAAGACACTCATTGTCAATAATTATCAAAAACGTGCAAATTTCCAAACAGCATGTCCGCCATATGCAAATTAAGCTTGTCAGTTTTGCTGGCAATGAGTTAAACTGCAATTACTCATAAGCCCTTGGGTCAATGCTTACCAAACTTCATAAACACATGTAAGGCGTCTCTCAACAGCAGTACCACAATTTGTATCCGTATTTACCACTTAGTGGCGCTATGACAGGTCACAAAAATTGCTACTTCATACTTGCTCTATGTCTCCAGCCGTGTGGCCAATGAGCTCACAAATTTGCATTCTATGCCAGAAGACATTGCTCTAGCACATTCTGGAAGACATTGCTCTAGCACATCATGTGACTGTATCATGAAATACATGGCTGATATCAGCCAAAGCGGTGCCAATAATTTCTACATGGCAAAAATCATGGCTATCCCAGGCCGACGATTCTCAAACCTGGTACATTTGTTGACATACAAGGTTAGATCATGCGATTAAAATTTGGTCCACTTTGCCCATTGGGGGGCGCTATAGCACACATTCAAACATGAAGATGGTTTTTCGAACAGAAATCATGACATATCAGACATAGAAATAAAACAACTGCCCCGATGGATGTCAACGTTAAAACCTTGGAAATGTTTTTCATAACTTTCTTTCTTTGCGCGTAATTTGCTAATTATTAGAAAATTGTATTTTTACGAACTAGTCTTAGGTTTTTTGTCCTATCTTTACAATTCTTGTCTTACATGAATCCGAAGAGGCCCAAATCAAATAATTATCAAAAACATTTAGACTTTTCTGAACAGCATGGCCAAGACCTGCGAGTACATTCACGTGAATGTGACGTAATTGACC
>JBBJLS010023928.1:0-14934 GCA_037577275.1 Bryconaethiops microstoma
ACACACACACACACACACACACACACACACACACACACACACACACACACACACACACACACACACACAGAACAGTGTAACCCTCCTAAGGCAGACCTCTGTAAACAAGATATAAACTTGTAATGATTTAAACCTACTCTTCACACATAAACTCTCACATAACTATTGCTGAATAAATTTCAGCTTTTTTGATATATTCCCAAATTAGCCCAGAAGCTATTTCTTAAAATAAAAGTAAAATGCGAACTCACCATGTTAGATAAGTACCTAGTTAGTATTTTGTTAGCTTTATCAAATGCTTTTGTCATTATTGGTCTTTGCATTCTGATTAACCTATTTTGTTGTGAATCAGGATCAGAATCCGGAAACTTTATTGATCCCCGAGGAAACTGCTTATATTATGACTGCAAAGACACACAGAAACAAAATAATTTGAAATAAAATAATTCGAAATAAAAATCTGTAGAAAAAATCTCAATATGAAATACACTATACTATATACACACATGCTGGGTAGAAATATTATAGATACGTAATTTACAGTTAAGTGAATTCTAATGACACAGATGGTGGTTAGGAGTACTTTATTGCACTCAGTAGAATGAATGTAATATTGTCATAGTGATATTCACATGGTAAGACGATTGTACCTAAGATATTACACATAATGAAATGAGTCAGCATCCATTTAGAAGTGTGCAAGCCTGCTCTGGCCCTGTGGAGCCCATCTGGGTTAGTAACTGTCCACTGATTTTGTTTATTGGCATATGATTAGTCCCTCAATGTTTGTGTGGGCCCAGTGGGTCACATTAGGGAATGCTGAAGTTGGCTCAATATGGACCACTCTATGCAGGGCCCTTGTAGGTTTTGGGAGGGTCTCCCCTGGTCCACACTGCCCACAGTCAGTCCAGAGTGGACCAGCACAAAATACTACTACATTAAGTTTAACATTAAGCTTGTTCTTGGGCATGGTGCTTGTGACCAGACCTATTAAAAACAGCCTCTAAAATACAAAACTCTAAAAATACACATGATTAACATTAGCTATGATAGATAGCTAACAGCATGATGGCGTTCATGTGATTTTACAGTTGGCTTAATATCAATGTCACACATTAAGCATGTTAAACTTAATAAGTCAAATATGATGTTTTGTGCTGATAGACAAAGTATCAACAAATATTAATCAGTCTTTATTATCACTCTGAAGTACATGAGAACAACTGTCATTTACCTTGTATCATGTACAAATAAAACTATTTTTGACAAAACTAGATAAAAAAACTAGATAAAACTGTTGCAGGCTGTGTGGAGGTGTTTAGAAATGAAGAGTTTAAAATGGTCGAGGGACACCAGCAAGCTGAGCTTCAGAGTGTCCTACAGGGAATTTCAGCTCACTGGTGCTCTGTAGCTGGAAGCAGATTTTCCCAGTTCAGGTGACTCAGTGGTTGGAGCTTATCTGATAATTCCCATTGTGTAATGAGACCAGGAATGTGATATTGACGGATTGATGTGAGGTGTATTGTTGTGAGCACCATTGTACTTAGACTCACTGACTCTCAGTGCTGGTCAGGGTGGAGATCTGGAGAACAGCATTAACTGTTTTTTAGTGTTTATGTAAACTAGTTTATGTTTATACAGAGCAGTCTGTAGAATATTAAAAGAGCACAGGAGTTTTTCTATTGCTGCATGAACAGAGTATATATATATATATATATATATATATATTAGTTATGGGTGTTAAATCTGATATCTGATTTGTTGTTGCCCAATACCACACACTGAATATTGACCATGCATATATGACAATTGTAAAAATTAATTATGTGGCTGCTCTTTTGCCCATAAGGCAATGAAGCTGTAAGGATTGTGCCTGCTCCAGGACACTTGGACACTTTGTTATCGTGAGTATGTTTGCAGTTTGATTAGCAGTTAGATTAGTTGGTAGATTACCAGATTCATAAAGCTGGTTCTTAATTGGTTGATTAAGATATTTTCTGCTGATAGCCACAAATAAACATTTTTCATATGAATATTGTTACAACGGAAGAACTATAAGAGAGTGCTACCTTCTCCAAGTGTGCATGATTTGTTGTAGTACATATCTGCTTAGGGCCCTGTGGTGACCCAAAATGTATTCTATAAATAACATTTTTCATGACCACTATAGCTGGTTTCCTGAAGGATAGCCAATTTCATATAATATATATTAAGTTAGTGGTTATATTTCAGTTCTATCAAAATTTGTGATAAGTAAGATTCAAGATAAATTTCAAGATATTTCATGGTTTCAATTAAATTTCTGTTGTATTGGAATCAGCTAAACTGACTGGATTGCCTGCTAACTCTGTCTCACAACTCCATGGTTGTTGAGGACACACTCAGGTTCATGACCTGAATGTCATTCATCAGTCAAAACCATGACAAAATAATCTTTGCAGCTAATCTTCAAACCGTAAATGCTCCTTTCCATACAACACTTTGAATGCTTGGATATGTGAAGTTAATGTTCAGAAATTGCAGATGCATGTATGGACAGGAGTGTTTCACATAATTAAGCTGTGAAGGGCATGGCTAGGAAGCAGAACCGGAAATGTCAGGAAATCTCTAGTGGGGAACAACTTCATCACTGGTGGATTAATCTCACATTTCCTGACAGAGGGCAATAGCCCACAGTAGCTTGTTATCTCAGAGTGTTCATGTGAATACAAGTGGCTGTTTCTAATCTACCTGTTGCTGTCCTGCTGAATTTTTTGACCTCACTTTCATTTTTCCTCTCAGTTCAATCTCTATCCCATGTCTGAATATACTCTAGGTTATTTTAATGCCTGGGGTAGACAGCTTGCTATCTACATATCTTACATTTGATGCTGTTTATTAAACATGCTATGTAAAAAATCATTTTGACCAATCAGCTGATAGACTATGAGGCAGTGGAGATTAATTGTTTACATCTGAAGGGATGTGACTGCACTTTGCTCTACTTCAGTTCATTTTTCATCTGGCTTGACCATCCAGACAGGCCAGAAGACCAGAAAATCTACCGTTCCTCCTGTAGGGCACCCTGGGCCTGCTCTGAAGAACTGTCCAGAGTCCAAAGATGGGGAAGAGAAATATACTTTGTAATCACAAGCAGTGCATGATTATCGAGTTAATATGAGGTCTCATATGCATGCATTGCAACTGAAAAAAGAGCAGCTAAAACTCACAAATGTATGGCACACAGTAACAGTGTCTTGAATGAATGAATTAATGAACTCTACTGTCATTTCTTTCTCCTAAGTGTGTGATGAACAGAAGGAACCTTCTCCTACATAGCCTTTGAAACTAATAATAATAAATAAGGAGCAAACTATCAGTCTGTTAGATCACACCATGTGCTCGAGTTCATATATATCATACATGCTCTAAATAAAAATGAAATATGTATACATGGGTGAATATGCATACATGGGTGTGAGCGTACCACAGCTCGGGCAGAACTATATTAGGTCATGAAAGAATATATGGGAAATGCAGGTTTCTGCGTATGAAAGCTTACACACTCAAAGCCCCATCTTAGCAACAGTTTTTTCCAGTTATACAGTAACAGAAAGCTGATTGGCCAAATGGGACTTTTACTGTAGAAGCAGCCATATTGAGTGTAATGAACAGTCCCATTAATTTTTTAACCAGTGAATTATTTCTTCCTTTACAATTTCCTGAGTTAACTTTGGTACGTGTTAAGTTAGCTGCAAGATCAACTGTTTATTTAGCTGTTAAATTATCTGATAGATTAAGTACTAGGTTAACTAGCTATGAGCTGCTTGGCTAAGCGCTGCTACACGCTCCAACTTAATTATTACATTTTTTACTCAGTGCTCTTGCCTTTTCTCATGCAGCAACTTAAACTGACACTTGCAAAGTGGTATCTTTGGTGTGGGTGACTGTATGGTAAAATTATTCCTACAAGAACCTCAAGTGAAAAAACACTGCATTAGGCCTCTGAACCCTTGTCATGAAGTCCAATGTGTGTGTGAGCCAGTGACAGACAGAGTGAACAGGGAGGGGGGGGAGAAGTTCCAGAGAAAGTGGTTTCTGTGAATGTTGGGCCTTATCTTTGTAGCACACAGCCAGCAGACACACTCACTCTCAGGAGCCTCCTCTCTTCACACATACGCGCATGCACACACACACACACACACACACACACACACACACACACACACACACACACACACACACACACATCTACACGCACACAACACTCACTTCAGGCTTCAGTTACTGAATCTTCATTTAGAACTTTATTCCCTTATGGGATGTTATCCTGTTTACAATAATGAGTGGCTTTGTGTGGAAATGTGATGCACTGGAGTGTTCCTTTAGTGAAAGAGTGTGTGAAATCAATTCCGTTCTGAAACTCTTATCCTATAGATAAGTACAAGAGAATGTACGAAGAATATTCCACAGACCATTAAAAACTATTCAACTCTTTAAACGTCTTCTCAAAACACTGGGTGTTTCAGTGTGTGCTTTTAATTGTACTTTAAAAAGAAAACTCTTTAATTAAACTGTTAAACCTCAAAACCTGCTCTTTGCACCAAAGAAGACATTTTGATGAACACGAAGCTACGTGAGGAAGCTAGATGTTCCCAAATGGTTAGAAAAGAGCAGTTTTGTGCAAATAAATCATTTGAGGATCTTTTTTTTTCTTAACTGAAAAGTAAATGAAAGAATAAAAAGCTAATGGTTAGCAGTGTTAACTGTAGAGTAATTTGTGTGGTTTTACTGTGGTTTATTCTGGGTGAAAATGTGCAGAAAACGTGGAGCGGCACTACAATTGTTCTTCATATACTGAGAGATGAAATCCATAGTAAACACAATTTACAGACTTCCACACCCATTAACTGCCAAAAAGCGCACACACACACACACACACACACACACACACACACACACACACACACACACATACAAACAGTGGGCAGCACTGAACAAGCTGTAGCCAGTACGCTCACTTCTCACCACATTTACGCATTTCTATTTTAAGCACAAAAAAAACAATATTTAAGAGGCTGTTTCATCTAAACAGGATCTGAGATATTTAATATCATGTTCATAAATCATGCTGCATTTAAAAATTTCCAGACTTGAATATAAAGGAAGATTGAAAGACCTACAGAATCTGCCAAATAAGACAAAAATGTACATGCAGCATCAGTAATACATCACTGTAAAACAAAATAAATAAATAAACAAAACCAGTAAACAGTGAAAATACACTGAAACTGCAATTTAAAACACTTCTATCCTGACAAAAAAGTGCAATCATTTTGCTGATACACAGTCATAATTAGGATCTTAAATTAATTTAACAATCAGTTATAACACATAAATTAAAAGGCGGCAATATCCTGTTACTGACCATTGATTTAGTCAAAGAACTTGGTATGAAAAAATGCTTTTTGAAAATTATAAAAACTGTAATATCCACCCAATTATATTCTAAACATTAAAATCTTAATATTAATGTTTTAATCTAAAAAATGTTTAAATATCTATATTCACATTTCACATATTCACATTTGCTAAAATAGTTACACATATTACTTTTAAAATATTTTTTAAATATTATATACATTTTTATATTAGTATTTTTTTTACATATTAAAGTGCATTTACTTAAGTATAGTATATGTATTTTGCACAGCATCTAGTGTAAAGCCTTCCATTACCCCAGGCTGTTGCTGTAAAAGGGTACAAATACTCCACTAAAACCCTTGATTTAGAAGAAACAGATAGTGTATTTGTACAGTTGGACTGGAGTGAGACGTGCCCAGTGATTTAGTCCCATCTTCTGTTGGAGATAGGAACTGACTTTATTTTTTCAGGTGTCAGTGTGAGAGCAGTGCAGCGTGTGTCTTTATCTATGTGTGTGACTGTCTGAGGGCAGGTGTGTTCTGCTTAGTAACTTCCCACTCTCCTCCAGTGTATGCAAATTTGAAATAAATTAAAAAGAAAGCGTTCATAAAGGTTTTCTTTCAGGAAAAAAAAAAAAGAAAACTCAGAAAGTGACTTCCTTCTTAATTTTAGTGTATAAGTGTGTGTGTGTATTTACAGTGTAAATCCACAGTAAAACTGACCTGATCCTGCCACACCTCTATGGTTGTTTGCTTTTGTTAACCATTAGCTCGTTGGCCTTCTTTGGATCATTAGCATCAAGCCTCTGTGGCTACTTCTATTAGTATTTGAAAAAATGTTTTAATGCATGTTTACTGGCAAAGATGGACTTTCTATAGTGCTAGACGTTTTTATTTCCACGCTACTAATCATCTGATTAACTGAAAAACGATGGACGAGTGGAAAACATTCCATCTGAAAGTGGTTCTGGTGGGAAACTCTGGGTGAGTAACATGATGACCTTTAAAAACAACATGATGTGTATAAAAATCTACAGTAGAACTAACATTTGGCTGGATTAACATTTAGCTAGTGTGAGATTTTGTAATGTTGGAAGCGTGATAACCTGATTTGTGAATGTGAGAGTTTAGGATTTCCCCCTTACCCCAAATGTACTAACACATGTTTAGATTTGCAAAGGAGCAATAAAGTTAGTGTAACTAACAAGCGATCAAAGCTTAAAGCACACCGATTATTGCAAAGACAGTGACAGTAATGTGGTTTGAAGCTGCGTGATGCTTTTAAAAAGCAATGTGCATGATAAAAACTGGTGTACATAAGCTTCCATTACTTGTCAGCTACATTACCCTCACATATCCAGTGCAAAACTAAAGAAACAATCAATTACATTTGGGCTAATGTAAATGTAAAGTTTTTTACTACTTATTTGTACTATCACTTTAAACACAACACAAGTGTCAGAAGTGAATCAAAACTATAATTCTGGCAGTGAGAGAGTCCCTAAGGGCCTTCAAGACCTTCAGAAAAGGACTATTGATTTCTGGGAGCTAAAAAAATAAATGTAATGTCTGTCATTTCTGGTTAAATGCATTTAATATAATCACCATGGCTGTAGTATTTTATCTCTGCAAGCACTATAGTAATAGTCTGCAGTTTCAGGTGGAACGTGTTTAAATCTTGAAATGCTAAAAGGAAAATGATCTAATCGTTGTACATCAGGTTTTGTCCTCTTTATGTCCAAAATTTGTACAAATGAAGGTACAGCATTTTGTAATAAAATAAGAAAGAATGTAACGGTGCATTTGTAAAGATTAACCTTTTCTTTAAGCACTTTCATTGTGTTGTGGTACCTCGAAATAATGACATTTTTTGTGTTACTCTTGAACATGCCAAACCCCAGTTTATTTTACTAATGTACACTTTTGACCATCATTTCTAGAATAAGCAGGGCAAGTTTCCTAAGGTTTGCTCTTTTTTTTTTGCCAAAAATAGACATTTAAAACCATATCTGTGGCCATTGCCTTTAATGGGTGTAGCTTGTGATACACCAATGACACTAAGTGTCTTCCTAAAGGTAATTAATTGCTGTAATTGCTCTTGCGTTAATGACTTTGTTAGTGAAAAATAGACTTCTATAACACGTTCCCTTTTCTCACTGTAAAACTTTCAGACGCTACAGGTTACAATTTGTGGTACCATCACTTCAGTCAATTTCTGCAAATACCAGAAACATATGAAATATTACATGTGCCAGGTGTCGTGAACGTCGGCCACTGGGAGGTGCTACAACAGGATATCTGGGTATCTTATATAAACTTCATGAACGGCCAGTGCAGCTCGAAGGGTTCTAACCTGTCACCAATGCGGTTTGGAGGACTTGGCGCAAACAGCTTGGACCTCGCTCATCACCGCTCGCGGATATATTTTTACATTTATTTTTAAGCCACTTTCATAAGTCATTTTGCACTACTGATCTGCTGGTAAAGTACAGTAATATCTTTTCATTTTCTCTATTGTCTTATTGTCTTTTATTCTTTCTTGTTGCACTGAGCATGCTAATGATGCAAGAATTTCCCAGGATAAATAATGTTTTATCTTATCTTAAGGTAATGAAGCCCAGTCTTAACAAATTGGCAAGAGCACTACCTGGTGGACAATAATGGGATGGCCAGTAACTCAAGTTACATTCTGCCCCAAAGTTACATTCTGCCCCAAATGCAACAGAAGCAGCCTCTGTCACTAGTCAAAATATTGCTTACATCTATCCTCTTTACAGAAGAGATTTAAATATAATGGGACAGATTGGTGACAAATGAACATACACCAGTCTGGAGAATCAAATACGAGAGCATTGTTAAAAGAAGATGAGGGAGAAGTGGTAGAACTGAAGAGTTATCTTCAAAAAAGAGTTGATTTGACATTACAAACTCTCAGAAAAATATTACATACTCATTACATTGAGAAGGATGAAACAGAGCTGTATCAGTCTCTCACATGCACAGCTCAGGAGCTGAAAGAAACACTTATTCATTTTTTGTGAGGATCTGGGACAGCATATGGTCTTTGCTTAAAAAAGAGTGAAATCCAATTCGATGTACAGTTCAGGGCTAATCCAAAATCAGTTCCTCAAAACCATGATAACTGGCCTCCATTTGTGCAAACATGAAGCCATACTCACAAGATCCAAAAATTAAAGATGGAATCTTGTTGGAAAAAATGACAGCTGCACACAGTCTGGAAATAGAAAAAAGATGAAAAATGTCTTTGATGCTTCACGCAGCTTAGACATCTCTGTCTAAGACAGAGACAGAGATGATCGAAGTGGCATCAATTAATGAGGATGACAGTTATGTGCACAAACCAGACAATAAGCACGAACATGGTGAGATGAATAAACGTGACACGCCGATGAAGAAGGTTAACCAAGGTAACAAAGCCATATGCAAAGCCATTTCGAATCTCATATTGTAAGCCTTCACCAGACCCCAAAGCCACAACCAATGAGTGTGAGTGGAAAGCCAAACCAAAAGTACCGAATGCAGCCTAAACTGGCAAACAGTGTCAGAAGTGTCAAGTGTCCAGCTTTCACAAAAAGTGTGAGCAAAGTGTGGCAGCTCTGAACACTGGGCATCAAATGAAAAATGTCTTAGCCAGCAGAAATAAAGCTGAAATCCTGCTTCATCCTTCAGAAAACACAGATCTGTTCTGCTCAACGACACCGCTCACTGGTAAGCAACAACAACAGGGCCGTTCTTAGGCATAAGCGAACTACACATCCACGTAGGGCCCCGACCGTGAGGGGGTGCCCTGGAGCGGAAGCCCGTCAGCACTACACACACCTCCGGACCGCACAGGGCCCCCAAGCTGCTATGAACGACCAAACTGATTGGGAAGAGACATCTAGTTCAAGCATTCTTAGGGGGAGTGGACACTACAATACTGTGGGACACTGGTTCACAGGTTATTTATAGTGGGGATGATCTGAAAAGAAAGTACCTGCCAGATGTCGAGGTGAGACCAGTGAGAGAGTTGCTTGAAGAGGGAGCATTGGAGCTTTCAGCTGCAAGGATGGATGGAAATTGAATTCACTTTGTCCAAAGATGCTGCATACTGCATGTGGCTTCTTCAGAAGAGGGCATAAGTGCAGTTTTGAGTTAAAGAGATTATGCATTGGAATGTACAGAGGAACGTCCACAGGAAGCCATAGAATGCACTGGAAAGGCTGTGGAAGGAGATAAAACAGGGGAAACTAATCTCTGCTGTCACCTGTAACATAGATGCACTACTGGAGGAGTGTCTCAGAACCAATAAAGCCTTTTGAATTGGAAGATATCCAGACTTGTCTATAAGCAGAGTGTTGGCCCCCGAAAAGGACACATGACCAGTGGTGGACAGTAACGAAGTAGATTTACTTGAGTACTGTACTTAAGTATTGTTTTTGAGTATTTATACTTCACTTGTGTATTATTTTTTTGGAAACTTATGACTTTCACTTCACTACATTTGAAAGACAAATGTCGTACTTTCTTCACTACATTTCTATCAAGGGTCTCGTTACTCGTTACGTTTAATTCTGAAAGTGGATGTTTTCCCCTTTTCTGAAACATGATTGTTTTTTTTCTTTTTTTGCATGCCAACACATATACACACACAGGCCATACCTGGTAGACGGTGCTATACTCTCTCACGCGCTCACACTCGCGTACATTCTGTCACGCACACTTTTACGCACTCTCTCACGCGCACACTCCTCTAGACCAAAAAGCACAGCCTCCATAACTCAAAACACACACTGGTGTGCAAGACTGGCAGGTCTTTCTTTTAGTTCGTTTGTGTGTGTGTGTGTGTGTGTGTGTGTGTGTGTGTGGGTACGGGTATACGTCCTCATGCTAGGTTACTGTATATTGGTAGTAGTGGCCCACTGTACCAAGAACGCTTAAGCTTATGCAACAAGAGACAAGTCTGGGAATACTACGACCAGAAAACTCTTGATTTTATTATGCGTTTTGGGTTCCGGGCTAAGATACACCACGACTAAGAAAAAGAGTTTGAAAACACACTCTTCCCCAAGCTCTAAGACTACTGTGGTATTCACCTTTCACACACCTTTCCATACCAGTCTCAAGCTGACCCTGCAGAGCGCTTCAGCAGAACCCTGCTGGGTATGTTACACACACTGGAAGAGTCACAGAAGTCAAAGTGGAAAGAACACAAATTAGTCCATGCTTATAACTCAGTTGTGACTGGACTTTCTCCATTCTTTCTTCTTTTTGGTTGTGAACCGATTTTCTTCTTTTTGGTTGTGAACCGATGTTTCCAAAGAATGAAGAGGATTATCATGCCGGTGAAATGTGTTAACCCACCCTGGGATTCTGAAGCAGAAGAGTTCTGTCTGAGGAAGAAGACAAATGGAGACAGGTCTGAGATGACATCCATACCTCAGGAACACCCTGAAAAGAAGAGCACATGGAGAGGGAGGCAGATGCTCCAGCTGCTAAAAGCAAGAGTGAGCAGAGTGATGTTGAAACATGGAGGGATAGGCTGAAGAGAATCACACAGCCTGGATGTGTCTACACTTATGACCAGCTGAGGTTAGCTGCCCTTCCAGCACACCTGCTCTGCCAGTGTGAAGAGACCTGGTTCAGCCACGCCCTCTCTGCTGCATCATCATTCATGTATTTTTTATGACGAATAGAATAAAAGACACCCACAGAAGATGATGTCAGTTTAAGTTCAATCTTCAAAGCAACTCACAGTTCATGATGATGTTACAGTCTTAGAACACAAATAACAAAATGTGGGAACAGGTAGTTTGAACATTTGACTAATAAGTTTAGAAAATGGCTTGGTGTTCTAGTATATTAGAAGACAGTTGTGTAGAACAGTCAGTCACTACAGGTGCAGTTGTGTGTACGATGACTATAGATTTGATTAGAATGCATTATTCTTGAAATATCTAGACACGTAGTGTTACATGTATGTGGTACTTTCCTTATCACTTTTTGAAGACTGGAGGGTCCACCAGTACTTCTATGGACTATTCACCTTTTGACACTAATGGATTATGGACATTTAATCTTGTTTTTTGGCCATGAAAGATGGCTTTTTCCAAGGAGAGAGAAGAGTAATGACAGCCTAATTACCCTGAATGTGTGTGATAAGACTAACTTGTTTTCTTACCTTCCTAATCAGTGTGATATATTATAGAACAAGGGATCCGGAAGCATTTTTAATGTGGGGTGACGCATTGAGGTGTGGGGTGGGGGTTGTCTGGGGTGGGCGTACAGCTGTACGTCTTGGCCATTGTCCGTTGGGGTGACGAGGGGGTTGGGGGTCGGAGGGGTGCGTGCATATCTCTGCTTTTGTTCAGGAAACAAAAAGTGGGGGTGGATGAAACGAATTGGGGGGGTATGTCCCTCCCTGCTATAATGGTTCCGCTGTCCATGATAGAGACGTTACAGAGACATTGTTAATGAGTATTGTAAAAAAAAAAAAAAAATCCGACAACAAGAAAATATCCGACAACATTTTTTTAGTAGGGGAGGCTGTTGCAAACTAAAAATGTTTGATAATTTACTTTGTACTGAGCTGGAATGGAATGTTTCCAAGGGGAGTGTATTCTTATTGTGATTTTGTAATCATATTATGATTTTATTTTGTGAATGGTTTGTATGTTGTTTTGTTTTTCCCCTTGTTGGGAGGTCAGAGTGTGGTGGTGGCAAGTGTAATGGTGTGTTATGATTATTTCACGTAAATGTTACTCCAGCACGAAGTTAGATTGCAAAATAAACTGTATAACACAATGTAGTCACAAACAAGAATGATTTTGCTGCTGTAACAACTGGGCCGAGAAATAATTACCAGCTTAAAATATCTTTTGTAAACCATTGAAGATTTGAATTTAAAACCTATATCTAAATGTAAATATGTGTGGTTGCCAAATAATGCTGCTACGTTTGGGTTAGGAGAGATCAGTATTATCTACTGCCAGTAAACCCACTACCCAAAGTTCATAGTATTAGAAGAGGGAGAACACTAATCTTTGGAGAACCAGCCCACTTTGACACCTCTGACTTCTGGAGGTTACTTATAGATGTCACTGATTGTGAACAGGAGCAGTGGCCCGACCACTACATTTCTGTTATGGCCTGTTCTAAATGGTGACCTAAACCTGCAGTCTTCTTTCAAGGACTCATGGACAAGGCCAAAGGACCTTCTCAGAGCTTGGTTTAATAGCATGCATTTGGTATAAACTCACACTATTAGTTCTATTGACAATATAAACTTGACGTGTGCAGACTGATTTCCCATACGGTTTGTTGGACTTTCAACATTTATAGCTGAAACTGAAGGCCTGGATTTAAGCCTTATGGTTCATCACTGAATTTTTGTATATTTTTATATATGTAAAGGGTGGGAAAAACTTCTTTGATGACACGGTTTGTGGACCATCGATTCACCAACATGTACCGCGCTACCATTGGGGTAGATTTCCTGACAAAAGAAATGACTGTGGACAAAAACACTGTGACTCTACAGGTAAGAACATTCAACATATGATCAAATTCTAGTATTATCCAGATATTTTCTACGTATGTAGTGTGTGTGTGTGTTTTGTTCTCTAAGTTGTGGGACACAGCTGGTTCAGAGCGGTTTCACTCTTTGGGTTCTGCCCTGTACCGTGGTGCACACTGCTGTCTCCTTGTGTTTGACCTGAGCTCTGCGGCCTCCTTCACTGCACTGGATGGCTGGCACAAAGAGTTCCTGCTGCAAGCTGACCCTGCGGACTTCACAGCCTTTCCTTTTATAGTGGTGGGCAACAAGACTGACCTGGGCACCCGAGAGGTTACATCACTTAAAATAGTTATTCTACACTGTACTTGATATCTGTAATCAAATGACATGATGCAGACTGTGTGTTGCCTGTTACCTTTGTACTGTCCACATTCTGCTGTAACAGAGTAAATTTCCCACTTGTGGGACTAATGAAGGTTTATCTTATCTTATCTTACTACCCAACACTGCAAATAGCAACATTAACTTTGAATATCATTGCTTACAGGTTTCCCCACATCATGTGCAGCAGTTGTGTGAGGGTTTAGGGGCTAAGTATTTTGAGTGCAGCGCTAAAGAAGATGTAGATGTTGAAACAGCCTTCAAAAGCGCAGCCAGAGCAGCACTCCAATACGTGAGTGTCTCTACTACCATTTTACCTTCAGATAGCAATTGCTTTCTTCTATCCATCACTTTTTTAATGCTTCTCTCTATGCAGTTTAAATGTAATGCTGTGGAAAAAACAAAGAACATCCAGCTAACCAACAAAGAGCCAGAAGAACAAATCCCATCGCATCAGAATGTACATTTGAGGAATTGCTGCAGGTTTTAAAATAATGACTAGGGAATGTATCTATAATGGTCAAATTTGATTTTTAAAACCAAGCTTATAAAGAGTTAAACTTTTAATTTAAAAATGGTCAGTCTACTTACACAACTGGATCAATAGATTATCCAATATACACTATGTGGATAAAAGTTTATGTTTCTTTTTTTGTGTCCCTGCACAGATTAAATTGCATCTTACATATTGTTTGACTTAAATATATCAACTTTAAACATTTAACATAACATTTTGTTTTAAAACAGATACTTAGTAATGGGTGTTTAGGTAATCTTGCTTTTACGTCCAGTGCATAGATTACACAAATACACACACACACACACACACATATACATACATACATACATACATACATACATACATACATACATACATACATATATATATATATATATACACTACCAGTCAAAAGTGTGGACACACCTTCTCATTCAAAGATTTTCTTTGTTTTTATTATTGGCTACTTTGTAGATTAATATTGAAAACATCACCTATTGCTCTGATGACGGCTTTGCACACACTTGGTATTTTTTTCAATCAGATTCATGAGGTATCAACCTTGAATACTATTTAATTAACAGGTTTTCTTCATCAAGAGTACGTTAGTGGAATTTCTTGCCTTCTTGTGTTTGTGATCATCAGTTGTGATGGTAGGGTTGGTACACAATAATCCAGGCAAGTTAATCAATTAATCTCCTAAATTTAATCCCTCTATAAATGTATGGAGGTCACTCATAACTTTGGGGAACTGATGATGGATTGCTAAAAGGAATGGTACATTTAACCACACGGCTGCTGAAGGCAAATGATCTGTTATTCATTTCTTGGTGTTTGTATATATTTCCCCAATAAATTTCTGTCAAACGCTAAATAAATATAAATAAAAATAAAATTACGATAAAAGTGTCTGCCAAATGCCGTAAATGTAAATGAGTGCAAAGGATTCATTATTTAAAATATACTGTTCAAAAAAATAAATGGAACACTTAAACAACACAATGTAACTCCAAGTCAGTCACACTTCTGTGAAATCGAACTGTCCACTTAGGAAGCAATACTGATTGACAATCAATTTCACATGCTGTTGTGCAAATGGAATAGACAACAGGTGGAAATTATAGGCAATTAGCAAG
>JBBJLS010023948.1:0-14933 GCA_037577275.1 Bryconaethiops microstoma
CCCTGCAGCTCCATCCTCAGCATCCTTCTCCCAACACACTCAGTCTCTCCTCAGCATCCTCCTCCCAACACACTCAGCGTCTCTCAGCATCCTGCTCCCAACACACTCAGCGTCTCTCCTCAGCATCCTTCTCCCAAAACACTCAGTCTCTCCTCAGCACATGTCCAAACCAAGTCTGTGTTGTCTGACTTTTCCTCCAAAAGTTCCAACTCAAGCTGTCCCTCTAATAAACTCATTCCTGATCCTGTCCATTCTTGTCACTCCCAATGCAAACCTTTCAGCTCTGTCCCCTCCAGCTCTGCTTACGGTCTATTCATCAGTGTTACCACACTACCACACTTTAAACTATATAAAAATAGTACAAATCCATTAGAACTGCATTCAGTGGTGTAGTATGTGAAGTATAGAGGTGTGTGATTCGGGGCGAAGCTGGTATTACATCGCAGCCTGTCTTAATTGTGTCCGTTTGTTGTAGCATGACTAGAATATTAACTTGTGGTTGTTGTGAGCTTGGGGCTCACATATTAGTTTGTGGTTGGAACATTAGATTGGTGCACTATAAAGAACAGCTTTCCTTTTAAATATTGCACATTTATTATACGGAATGTTCTTATGAGATGAAAATGGAATCGAGACACTGCTGCATAATGACTTTTTGCAAACTGTTACACCCATAGTGGGGTCATTGGCTATAATAATGTAAACTTGATGATTTAGGATGATTCACAACAGTTGTTTCTTTGTCCCATCAGAAACAAATCTTCTTATCTGGAGATTATTGCAGTCTAAACGCCCCTTTAGGAGAAATAAGGAGCAAAAAAGAAAATCAACTTAAGATAAAAGTTGTTTTGCTGTTCTCATCGGCTTCTCATTTTCTTCTCTTCAACAACCTGGATCTCAAACCTGTCTATATTTGGTGGTTGAGACTTGAATTTGATCACTGAGACAAATTTCTAAGCCATTTGTAAGCCAACCAAGTTTTCTTCTGGATCTTCTGGTTTATCTGAAGATCTGGTGATCTGAGACAAATAAAGATCAGAGCAGTGAGAGAAAAGAAATTTAATTTTAAGATCTTAAACTGGGAGCGGGCTGAGATTAGAGGAAGACTCTTTCTCAGGAGCTGAATTGAAGAAGTGTGAGGAAAATGGTCAGAGTCTCATACTGATGTTAAACTAAGTTATGAGTTATGTCTAGGAGAAACAGGCTGGACAAAGAAGAGTCGTATTTTGAATTTTCCTTTCCTCTGGGTAAATATAATATGCTACCATGATACACTGATATATTAGGAAACTATTGTGATGATTCATCTATTCCTCCTTAATGCTAGCAAGGAATGAATTATAGTTTTACATTTGGGAGTAAACAGGGTGTAAGGACTAATATGACTGAGAAATTGTCATACACTGACCACACACACACACACACACACACACACACAGTCTGAATTCTTATTATGATGCGGGAATATTGTGTACTGCCTTTGTTTTCGCACTTGTGAGTAGCTCACAGCAAGGCCGCTCACATTGCGAGATCATTATCCAGAGAAAGGCACGCTCGGTTTTAATGCAGAACACATTTTTGAGGAGCCGTGTGGAAAGTTTGTTGATGCTCCACGCCCTTTTCAGACAGCCACAGTCACCAGTTTATAGAAGTTCATGAAAAAGCTGCAAAAGACGTGTTATTCAGCATGAGAGCTTCGCAGTATGGACAAATTATTAAAGTAATTCTAGTACTACACACTGAAATACGCTCTTGTGTTAAATGTTAAAGATTGAAATGCATTATACATTTGATCTTTTTTATTTCTGGCAATTTTATTATTATTGTTATACTGAACTTGGTACACACACCATATTTAGGGGATGTTTTATGGTTAATGGAAGGGGCGTGGCTGAAGGTCAGATGACCTGTCACTCTTATGACCAAAATCTGTGATTTAAAGGGCTGATTTTATGATTTTTTTCTCCCCTGAAGTCCACTTTGTGTGGTTTTATGTACCCTACAATGACAAAAGTATTGGGACACAACTGTTTTTCATGGTTTGTGTTAGCCCCCTTACTTTCAGTGAAGGACAATCTTAATACTTCAGCAGACCAAGACATTCAGGACAACGCCATGCTTCCAACTTTGTGGACACAGTTTGTGGAAGAACCTTTTCTATTCCAGCATGACTGTGCCCCAGAGCACAAAGCAAGATCCATCTAGATATGGTTGGATGAGTCTGGTGTTAAAGAATTTGACTGGCCCACACAGAGACCTGACCTCAACCCCATCCAGCACCTTTGGGATGAACTGGAATGGAGATTGCGAGCCAGGCCTTCTTGTCCAACATCATCAGTGCCTGACCTCATACATGCTCTAGAGCACAAGAAACTCCAAAATCTTGTGGAAAGCCTTCCAAGAAGAGTGGAAGCTGTTATAGCTGCAAGAGGGACCAACTATGTATTTAAATGCAATGTCATTAAAGTCCCAGTACGTGTAATGGTTCCAATACTTTTGTCCATATGGTGTACCTACCAATGTCTTCAATCATATAGATAAAAGTCTGATTTGAGATAGCTTCTCGGTTACTGTTCAGATTGCAGAAAATCTGTCCTGCTCAAAACAAGTATGATGAAAAAAAAATCTAATTTGAGCTGCCTGTCTGAGCAAGGACTACCACCTAAAATATGTGTCTTAGTTGTTCTGCTACTGTGAACATCTTTGCTCTGATAGCTTCTGTATGGTCTTCCACCTGATGATGCAAACATGATGCATAATTTATCTACGCCAGTCATCAGTGGAAGGCAACATAGGGCCACCTCGGACCAGAGAGGATCTGAGTGGTGTCTCATTCTCAGCACAGCACTGACAATGGCATGGTAATGAAATGGTAGTGGGTGTTGCTGTGCTACAAATGCTTCTTATGTGTAGCTGGGGGTTTTAAAACTGTCCATAATTACTGGTTACATTACTAGACACACCTACCTACGTGCAGGTGTCTTTTTCAGTTAGTGTACATATTCCTCACTTGCATGGTTTGCAAATCAGGTTAATAAACCGCTATTTATGTGAGGGTGGAATCATCTGCTTTACCTGAGGATGTATGAGATCAGGGTCTAAGCTTGTTCCATCACAAGCTGGTGTTATTTTGATGCAGCATGATGTGGGGTACAGCAGCCCCGTGGACTTGCTGAACGCTGAATCCTGGAAATCTAATGTGGAATTCTCAAAACCACAGCATTTGAACTGAAACAACGAAAGACGGTGATACAAACATTTATGCTGTAAAACAAACTATGTACTGCTTACTGGTTATGCTGAGCCTGCAAACTGATTTTAGGTTTCATTCTCACTTTGATCATGATTGTGTTCCACGCAGTAGAAATGGGGTCTGCTGCAGCTGGGCCCATATACAGTTTCTGCAGAGACTGCTTACCGGCCTGTCGCACAACTAGACCCACCTTTAAACACAAGCATAAAATGTCAGACATGCAAAATGCTTCAATTTTTTATATATTTATTTAATTACTGTTTTGCTAAATGTAGCAGTAATGTGGCTAACATTATCAGTAGGATACATAATATGCTGCTACATGAATGTCTTTATTCTGTGTTTAACATGCACCACATGAGCATAACCACTACTGAAGTTAATGACGTTAGGCTTATTTATCTGGAAAATTTTAAATGTGGAGCACATCCATTCTTGATTTAGACATTACAAGTATGCATGAGAAGAAAAAAAAACTTTTTACCAGTTCTCTGTAAACCACAACAAAAATGGTGCCCACAACTTCAGCAATGAACAGCGTTGTCAGTATGAAGAAAAACTGTGGAAAATGACAGTATATGAGAAAGAGACACTGAACTGATTCTCAGAAAATTAAAATAGTCTGCAGCTTTAAATGGCACCAGTTCATATTCTTTAAAGAGTCTAAATCATGATTTTCACTTTTATTAAATAAACAAGTTTGGCCGTAGTACATTTATTTGTACTATTCACTTCCAAGTCCACACATATGGAAAAAAAGTCACTTTTCCAAAGGTACACATGAACCTAAACTGTACTGCAAGTAGCAGCACATTTTCATTTTCCATTGTATCACAGCCCGGTAATGGCGTTGCTAACATGTCCTAAAACTGCATCCATGGCGTCTTACCTGGGGAAAGTTTCTTTTTCTGTCATTGTTTTGTTATTGTGGTCTTGTTTGTGTTTTTTTTCTTTCTGCACTGTTCGTATTTCTCTTGCAAAACTTCCTCTGAAATCTATCTTCATCCCAAACAGATAGAAGTGTATGTACTTCATGTACATCCCAGCTGTTAGTTTGCATCTCAGTTGCTTTTTTTTTCGTTGCACAGACAGTAAAATGGCCTCATTCCAAGTCTGTCTATTTCGACCAGTCAAACAAAGAGTGATGCAGTCAGTTCTGCTGCGGCCCGCTTTTGGCATTGCAGGGCCTTGACAGCTTGTGTACACCTCTAGATATATATACAGTATATATTCCATTCCTGGAGGGCCTGTGTCCAGAACAGTGATAATTTACAGGTTTAGTGCGTGTGGAACACACGGCACTGAATACTGGCCCTACAAGACAAGAGTTGTGCACACTTATTCTAAAGGAAAAAGAAGGCTAAAGGAAAATGGTGATGGAAAGTCTGGCTGTTGAGTGTGATACATAAAACACAAAACTACAAGAAGATACATAAAACTACAAGTATATTTTTGAGCTATAAAAAACTTGTACCAGAATGAGGCAGCAGCGGTTATTTTTCCAGGCCCCACAGCATCCAATGACACTGGTGACAAAAAGGATGGTTCCCATGCCGAAGCAGATGTAGCTCATAGTGAGCTGGGCTGAGTAAGGGCCTAGGGCATAGGCCAAGGTGGTGGCTTCGTAAATGATCCATGCACCCAAGCCCAGCAGTACTAAGCCACTAATCTGGGAAAGACAGTGAGAGAGGGGAGAGAGAGAGAGAGCTTTTAGTGTTTTTTCTGGCATCTGACTAAAAAGAGCTACATCCAGTTAAACAGGACTAAGTATGCTTTCTTTGTAACTAAACATTCAGTTGGTCAGTGTTCTTTCAGTTTGATATCCACAATATAGCTAGAAGAGGATACTGCGATGAATAAGCTTAAATATACCAATGGATCATTTAGAGTTCGGGATGGTGAGGGGTAACAGAAGTTAAGCTAATTGGCTTATGATCTTCAGGCCACTTATAATAACATTAATGCAAACTTTCATTTATTTACGCTAGGTCATAAATCACATTTTGAGAACCACTGCATTACTCACAAACTTTCTATCAAAGTACACATGTAACATACAAAAATGAGATACTTACCAGCATTATTATACAGAGTATTACCAGCAGGTATCTTATCAGCATGTACCATCTGCTCAGATTACAAGCCATATTTGCCTGTAGCTGTGTAATCAATCTAGTGAAAAACAAAAAGAATCAGGAAACATCAAGTAGCAGACATGCAGATTACTTTACAGCTTGTGTTCATTGTCATATTATAGAAACATGGTTCCTAAACTGTAATATATACCTACCCCATGGGTATCCCCAGTGATGAGGGTACATCAAAAAATTCTAACATTTAGTGTGGAATCAATTTATTGCACTAGCTGGCCATGTGATTACACAGGTTCCTCTTCAATGTCTTATCTTAAGTATATACAGTAGCGGGCCCACTAATGAATAAAATAACCCCAAAGGTGTATTAATATAAATGGTCAACACCTGAGTATGATTTCAGTTTAAATTGGAACGTGGGCCTGTTCATATACATTCACTCAGGAGCCTGTTTCTAAAAACATTTTATTTTTGGGGCTTTGATTGCTGTCCCATATAGTTTTTGTAATTTAGCTTGGATTATGCAGTCTATGTTCATGCTAAATTTTCCGGGTGAAATTTAACAGTTCGTAATTGCAAGCATTTATGTATAATATGAGTTACAGAAATACAGTTTTACTACAGGTTGAGAATGAGTGAGAACTGAATGAAATGCCTTCCAGCAAGTAAAAAAACTTGCCCATGGTATGATCTTAACAGAGCTTTGTTCTTTTAACTGTGTGAAGAGTTTTGAAAAAGAGAATTCATTACTGAACTGAAGCTAATACCTGTACAGTTCATTCATTTGTTCATTATGCACTGTTGTATGCATGAATAGTGGGAATTTTTACTTAGTGATGTTTAGGCATGTACACCGATCAGCCATGTTCTCTAAATGGGTGCTAAGTCACTTAATTACGAGCAATTTCTTATGTGCAATAGTCTTCATGTGCAATATTACTACTTGGTCAATATTACTTCAGATTACTTAATATTACTTAATAGTACTTAATTACTACTGATTTTCTAAAAGTGCAATAACTTATTCCAAACTACCATTTGTGTCAATAGTTTTTCATTCAGCTGCGTTACTTATAGATAGATATTAAACCAAGCATTTCCGTATGTAGCATAGTCTATTCATATTGTGGTTGTTTTCTTTCTACAGATTTTTATTTAGATTTTATTTGCACTTATTTTATTTTACATTATTCTTGTGTCTCTGTGTCTCTCTTTGTCTTTGTGTGTTGTGGCAGTCAACCCATAAGCAATTTCCTCCGGGATCAATAAAGTTTTCTGACTCTGATATCATTAAAACCACCAGCCTCGTATTACGTAGGTCCCCCTTGTGCCTCCAAAACAGCTGTGACCCACTGAGACATGGACTCTACAAGACCTCTGAAGATGCTGTGGTATCAAGACCTTTGCAGGAAAAGTAATGTAAGTTGTGAACTGATGCTTGATTGGTTTGAGATCTGGAGAATTCGGAGGTGAAGTTAACAACTAAACTCTGAATCACGCTGAAGCAATTTCTGATTCAATTCTGAAGCTCAAATGCGCTTTGTAAGAACTTTTGACCAGTATGCAGCCTTGCAGCCCCAATCTGTGACCAGTGTGCAGTCTTGCAGCCCCAATCTGTGACACCCTTTCTAAAGTAGACAGCATTAACCTTTTCAGCAGTTTCTGCTCCAGTAGCTCTCCTGTGGGGTTGGACCAGGCAAGATAGCCTTCACTCCCCTTGTGCCTTATTTAGACTTGGGAATCCATAACCCTGTCACTGGTTCACCTGTTGTCCTTTGCTGGATCACTTTTTGTAGGTTCCACTGCATACCAGGAACACCCCACAGAGCTGCCGTTCTGGAGATGCTCTGACCCAGCCGTTCAGCCATTCTAATTTAGCCCTTGTCAATATTACATCTGCATATTTTTTCTGGTGTAAACACATCCATTTCAGAAACTGGCTGCTCACTTGTCGCCGACAGGCAGGTGGTGTCCTGGTGGTTAGGGAGTTGTTCCTGCAATCAGAAGGTCACGGGTTTGAATCCCAGGACTGCTAGTGGCACCACTGAGGTAACCTTAAGCAAGGTACCATCCCCACACACCGCTGCCCGGGCACCCCTATTGATGGCAAGACTCGGCTTCGCTCGGTGAATGATTAAACGCAAAGAAAGAATTTCACATTGTTCACGCTGTGTGCTGTGCTGCGGTGTGTTCACGCATAACTATAAGGGGCTTCTTTACTTTAATGTATTCCATCTCAAAAAATTGTGTTATTCACCTTAGCTGTCACTGGTTGTATTGTTATGGCTGCTCTATGTAAAGTACATTCCTTGTTAGTTTCACTTGTACGAAGTTTCACATCCACAAATGTGGTTTTAGTGAGTTTTTGTTTGTGTTCAGCACTTAACTGTTAGAATTTGGATTACGGCTTTGTAGACCATTTTCATATTGTAGTGCTGTTAAATGGTGGCTGTGATCTGTGGCAGTGTTTGTGAATTTTTTTTTACTGTTCATCTTACAGCCTCGAACCCTCACATATGTGTGTCCTCATATTGACAAGTGTTTGTCCTGCTTTCTCTACAAACTAAGAAAGGCTCAATGCTCAGTGCTCTTCCTCATCCATGTGCTCTGACCAGCCCTCCAGAGTAAATACGGGCCTTACAGGATAATTTATATATTCAGTATTAGTCAGTACATCTGGTGTTATGGCACTGCATCACAAACAGGTGTGACTGAAGTGATCATTTTCAAAGCTAAATGTCTTAGATAGGACCTCTACACCATCCAACACCTTTGGGATGAACTGGGACAAATATTGTGAGCCAGGCCTTCTCGTCCAACATCAGTGCCTGCTCTACAGAATGAATAGGCTCACATTTCCAACAGAAAAACTCCAAAATCTTGTGGAAAGCCCTCCAAAAAGAGTGGAAGCTGTTATAGTTGCAAAAGCGTGACCAACTCGATATTAAAGTCTATGTACTTGAATGTAATGTCTTTGAAGTCCCTGTTGATGTAATGGTCAGGCGTCCCAATACTTTTGTCTACATAAGTGTACATACTGTACGTCTAGCTCTCTTGTAGTGAGCTCAAGGCGAGGTCGTTACCACATCACTGAAAGTAGAAACAGTTATTTCAAATTATTTTAATGTATGCTAAAATTTGCAGTGTGTTTTTTGTGTGTTTAGTAGTGTGGTTTGCTCATCCCCCATTTAAGATATAGTGAATTTAGCTTGTTTAGAGCAGCACTTTGACAAGCAAAGAACTTGAGAAAAGATCTAAGAAACAGATTTTGCCACTCCTTCCAGGAAGGAATAAGACTTATGCCCAGTTTTGGTGAACATTGGGGTTACAACTGACTGGTACAATGGGCTTAAAGATGTAACTGTCCCCTGTACATATGAAGTTAAAGCTAGTCAGTCCCAGTTAGCCAGCTGTAGTTAGTTAGGCTAAGTATTAAACTAGCTGAACGTTTACGTTAGACCTAACGTTAGAGTATATTAACGTTTAATGCTAATTTTCAGTTTAATTTCATGAAACAATACTTACATATCTGCATATGCAGCCAGTTATCAGACAGTAGATGTCGCTTTAGCACATCTGAAGCAGAAACAGCACAACGGACACAGAGACTCTTCGCGGTGACCGTTTATATTTGAATGACAGAACGGTCTAACAGGCAGACGACGCACCTTATGGACAAAAGTATTGGGACGCCTGAACATTCCACCAACAGGGACATTTATGACATTGCGTTCTAATACATAGACTTTAATATAGAGTCGTTCCCTCCTTTGCAGCTATAACCGCTTCCACTCTTCTTGGAAGGGTTTCCACAAGATTTTGGAGTGTTTCTGTTGGTAATTTGTGCCAGTTCATTCTGTAGAGCATTTGAGGTCAGACACTAATGTTGGACGAGAGGGCCTGGCTCGCAATCTCCATTCCAGCTCATCCCAAAGTGTTGTATAGGGTTGATGTCAAGGCTCTGTGGGGGCCAGTCAAGCTCTGCCACACCGAACTTATTCAGCTACGTCTTTATGGACCTTGCTCTGTGCACAGGGGTACAGTCAAGCAGTTCTTCAAACTGTCCACAAAATTAGAAGCATAGCGTTGTCAAAATGTCTTGGTATGTTGAAGCATTAAAATTGCCCTTCACTGGAAGTAAGGGGCCTAGCCCAAACCCTGAAAAACAGGTGTGTCCCTATACGTTTTGTCAATATAGTGTACTCACTTACACTTCTGCCAATAAACATGAATAGTTTTAAAAAAATGCAATAAACAAAAACTTTATACAATCTCATTTATGAAAGATATTATTAACTGATGTATTTGTCAATTTGTTATTTTTAAGATTCTTAAGTGAAATGAAATAAACAGCAAAATCATGACAAAGGCATAGGAGGGTGGAATGCCTTCACATTTACACACGTGGGTATGATATTTAACCAGAATGATAATTAAGTTTGGCACAGAAAATCCTTACTCCCCACTGCCATCAGACTTTACAATTCCTCCCTCTGTCACACACCCCTACAATAACCCGCTAGTAATAATAATAATCTCTTATGGTGTTTATCACTATGTGCAATTGTTTATTATGTCAAATAGCCTCATTATGTGCAATATTACAAATTATGTCACTTATGACACTTACTTATGCAACAGTATTATGTGCATTATCACTACTCATGTCACAGCATTTTGGGTACATATCATAGTGTATTTAATACAGAGTTATTTTGACTACTATATTTGATATTGTTCTTGTCTCTGTGTCTCTGTGCAGTCATAGCATCAGCAATTTCCTATGGGATCAATAAAGTTTTCTGATTCTGAAGTAAGCCATCATCTAAAATTGTATATATGGACAAAAACGATCCTGACTATTCTGGGGACCCTTGCAAATGAGAGGGGGGTTATTTATTGACCATGATGGGAAAATTTGTTTTGTTGAGTGTTTTTGCTCCTTTCATGACCAGGAAGGTTGTTGCACTTCATCCTCATTATCAACACCCATATTGACATGAGGGGTCATTTGCTGGATCCTATAAAACTTGCTTACTCAGTGTAGGGCTGATCAACTGTATAAAGGTAGCCTGAAATCCAGGAGTACTATAAGATCTCTCTGAGCATAGATATTATTCTAGAAGAGCTCCAGCATGTCTGCATGGCCTTCCGAGTCCCGCAGTACTGGTCTGCTTTTGAACCATAGGCTATTCATGGCTAATAACTCCACAAAGCAAGTTAAAATACTGCCATATGAGACTTTTGACCACTTTTTATGGTAGAAGGTTGAGGTAAGATGATACCCCCTGAGTGCCATGAGATGTTGGATTACTGTTGATACGTTGGAGAAAGATAAGGAAAAAAAAACAACTGAGAAAAAAGAAAGAAGCCTTGAACTTACAGAAAAATGAGAAACAAAAGCAAGCAAATAGAAGATGTGTTTTATTATATATCATTAAATACATTCAATAATTATATTAAAATACAATTCACCTGAGAGGTTTCATGACTAGCCACTGAAGACTAGTCTTCTGAACAATGGCCCATCATCTAATTTAAAGGATTTCAGTATATGGCTTACATGGAATTCAGCACAATATATTACACATACAATTCTTTGGTACTTTAACAAACTATGGCTAACAAAAATAGTATTTTGATGTACTTGGTTTATTCTTATTATTGTATATATATATATATATATATATATTTTTACAAATGCATAGAGGCTATTATCTCTATTCCCTTGGTCAGGAGTTCTTCATCTCTAAAACGTACATAAAGGTTGTTTCTTTGCCTACAGTAACGCTTGCACTTGCTCAGTCTGGCACAATAGTCCTTCATAGGATAATTCATTAACGGTTATGATTCTTAATGTGCTTTTGTCATTTTGTCTTTAAAGAATCTACCAAATGACCTCAAGTAAACATTTGTATATCACAAAGTTAAGTAAATGGAGCACAAACAAATTATTAACAACGTGTCAAACATCTAAATCAACAACAGAGACAAATGAAACATAGAATATAAATGTCTTATTGTACACCGAAGAAATATCTTTTCGACATTAACAAATGTAATTTTTGACCGAAATCTAAAAATCAATTCAGCATAATTTCTTTAACAAAGACAAATGGTTTATTTTGAAGATGTGTCTGTAAATTGTCTGGATGCATCTTCTTTGCCTCAGCCTTCAGGAACTTTTTGCCTTTATCCGGCAATACAGGGTCATAGAGACAGCCATGGCAGCAAGCTACGAATTTACAAAGAGCAGAGAGGATAAAGGTTATTTTGACTTTTCTTTTTTTTTTTAAACAAACAAATATATAATGCCCATCTGACAGGCTGCTTGACATCAATATTCCTTCTGAAGACTGGCTTGGTGCGCATGCTAGCTTTTTGCCATTAAAGGAGCACTCGGGCCAAAATGAAAAAAAAACAATTTCTAAACATGCCTGCTCACCTCCTACAGTTGCTCCACTAGGGACTACAAATAAATTGGTACCAGTTGCTGACTGGTCAATACTGAAATATAGAGAAGCTCCTGGACATACAGTGCTGCTATCAGTATTTATGCAGCATTAATGCATTCTAACATAGCTGTATTTTATAATGGTTTATGCTAGACTGGATCAGTAGGAGCAACGCTCTGTGCGTCACAACCACACTTTTGTTGACTAGACAAATTTGATTTGTAGAGATTTGTAGCGATTGCTGCTCTCTCATTATGTATACTTAGTATCAATAAGAATCCATATTGCTAAGCAGTATCAGTATCAGCATTAGTATCAGTAAAATCCTAACGATACCCGTCACTAGGTATCACACTAGTCACTAGAATGAGATTTCCTGGTTTAAACACTAAAAATCCACTTCTGATGATGATGCGTGTTAAAGGTTGGCAGAACTTTTGAACTGCTTTGGGGCAGATATATCAGGACAGTCTATTTGAAATAGTCATTTATTCTGCTTGGTGGTGAATGTAGAATAAAGCCAGTTTTCTAATGTTACTGTTAAGAAACTGAATATCCCATTCATAAGTATGCCGGGTATTGTAGTGAGTAATGAGAGAACATTGATAGATGGAAATCCAAAAAAGACAGAAAATTATGAATTCTGTCAAACTGATGAGGCTATGCAATGTTAAGCTGTGTTACAGAATATTACACACCATTTTACAATTAGAATATGTTTGTAAAGGGTTTACAGGGTGTTTATAAATGTTTATTTCTGTGCATAATTAGGCCATAAATACCTTCAGACAATTCATAAGAAGTTGTAAGACAAATAAAATGCCATCATGTGCTATATCTAAATTAATAGGTTAATAAACTAATTTTGGACCATTTATTAACCTTTTAAAAGGGTAAAATTATTGGCAAGTAGCACCAGATAATGAAAAACATGACAAATAACAAATGAAAGGCCAGTTTTTTTGGTTTAAATTACCTCAAGAGCAGCAATTCCCAAGGCCACACCGATGATGATAACCGAATTTCCTTCAACCAGTTTTACCAGTACCGGATAACACCCAGGAACATTCTGAGAGAAATGTGAAAACAGATGATGTGTAAATCAAATGTATAAATTACGAGAATCTTGCGAACCGTTCTGTGATATGTAGAAAACCCAGTTTCAGGATAGAAAACACGATAATACAGGAAAAACAAGAAAATGAGTTAAAAAGAACATTCAACAAAGAGGGTTTTTATTATTTGACTTGAATCTATAAAGTAAAGTGTCAAATCTTCAAGCCTTACCAGAGTTGTGGCGTTGCTCTGGCTGCAGGGCGAACCTTTACAGCACTGTGAGGGATACCATTGGTTTTTTGAGACATAAGTTGAATTTGTGAAATCTGTGTAGTTGTTGAATCCACAGCACTTCAGCTACACAAAAACACAATCAGAGAATTTTAAATCAACCACTTGACAAAATTACTGCTAGATAGACTGAATAGACTGAAACTTCATAAGTAGGCTTTGTTTATGAAGATTAGCTTACTGCATGATCTACATAGTCACTGTAATTCTTGTGAACAAAACATGAAATAAACGAATGTAAAGCGTTTTATACCATAAATAACAGCATAAACTATAAATAACAGCATTTATCACAAACCATGTCCATGGTAGCGTTCCACAGGCCGGTGACATCATTATTAATCCCATATTCCTTCTTGATGCCGTCAACCATACTGGTCCCCATTTGAACGATCAGGTTTTGTACCTGAGAGACATAAAGTGTGGATGCAATGATAAAATAACTAAATAACTTCCAAATAAATAAATATTACTTGGCACTCCTGCATTGATATAATATTGTGACCAAAAAATCAGGGCTCTTCATGATTCTAACACTTATGAAGTCTATATTTCTGTAGACTTACCAAGCCCTTAAAAACCAGGAGAACAATGGCTCCAGCCACCTCAGCAATGAAGACGATCAAAATGATGACAAAGAACTGAGTGGGAAACACGGCAAGCAACAGCATGAGTTAGGTCAGCAGGTTATGTGCTGGCATACCATCTTAACGTGACTGAACCAGTATAATATAGCGCAGGGGTGTCGATCTCCAGTCCTGGAGGGTCGTGGTCCAGCACATTTTGGTGATTTCCCTGCTCAGAAACAAACTGGTTCACCTCGCCAGTTAATTGCCAGGTTTAGTGAATGTGTTTGAGGAGGAGAACCATCAAACTGCGCTGCCCTCCAGGACCGGAGCTTGACACCCCTGATACAGCAGATTTACTGAATGAAAATGAAACAAATAATTTTGGGAACTCTGGGTCTAAGACTTTTCTTTGAGAGACAACCGAAAGCCATATTATCGCCTCTAAATGCAGGACTGTACGCCCCAGGAAATCCTGTCTACCCGTGGCCATAAGACTGTATAATCCTACCCGTTCTGCAGGTGATCTTTTTAAGTTTTATGTTTTTTAAGTCATCATTCTGTTCTAAATCGAGCTTGTGGAATGTACAACTCAGCTGTTTTAATATGTGAATTGATTAGATGTTATTGAATGTTAAGCTCATTACCTGCTGCTATTTTATTGCGCTTATTTTTACTGGCATCAACACTAAGCCACTTTCACAAACCATCTTGCACTACTCATCTGCTGGTACAGCACTCAATCTTTACACCCAGCAATGTGGGTTTTCTGCTGTAATTTGCTACACTAAAGTTCACTGTTGTTTCTCTTTTGATTTTTTCTCTTGTCTCTGGATAAATAAAGTTCTTTTTTATCTTATCTTATGCCTATTATTGTTGAATATGGTTTCAGCAGACCTACCATCAGCAGCATGCACCTGCTTTCCCTCACGGCGCCGCAGCAGCCCAGGAAGCCGAGCAGCAGCAGCACGGACCCCAGCGCGATCAACAGGTAGCCCACATTCAGCACCTGCTTCAGCTGAGATGATCCATCCAGATTCTGCAAAAAGCTCAGGATGGAGTTGTTGTCCACCTTCACCCAGATGCCCACTGCTAGAATACCGGCTCCAGCCAGCTGCAGAGAGAGAGAGAGAGGGAGGGAGAGAGAGGGAGAGGGAGAGGGAGAGAGAGAGAGAGGGAGGGAGAGAGAGAAAGAAAGCGAGAAAGAGAGAAAGAAAAA
>JBBJLS010023979.1:0-14930 GCA_037577275.1 Bryconaethiops microstoma
GAGAGAGAGAGAGAGAGAGAGAGAGAGAGAGAGAGAGAGAGAGAGAGAGAGAGAGAGAGAGAGAGAGAGAGACATGAATGAACAAAGATTTCTGCAGAGAACAATACCAAATAGAGTGCTGAATTAGGACACTGTCCTACACTGTTCAATGCTGAATGCATTCAGGTTACAGTATTAAAGGGGAATACAAAATGTTCAAATATCTGCATATTTCAGTCAATTAAGAGTGGATTTGCAGTATAATTGTAGAGAAACTTACTCATATTTCTTTACAGTGGTCGAACCAGAGGTCTCCAACACAAATCAAGCTGTTTTATTCACTATCAGCCCCCAGTGAAGCTCCACGTGTCTCTGAGTGTTTATATGGATGTTGTTCATGGTAAAATAGTGGTTCTGAATTATATCACTTTTCTTTGGGGACTAGAGGTAGATATCTGGTTCTATTCACCACAACTATAATCATCAATGCACTCTGAGCGACACACACACACACACACACATACACACACACACACACACACACACACACACACACACACACACACAAAATGAATGTAATTTATGAAGAATCGTGTTCAGATCGAGGTATTGTGACTACAGTTTTCCATTCTATTTGGCTGAACAGGATTCTTGCCAGTCTTCCATAAAGTTTGACCAACCTAGCAACAGCTTTGAAATAATGTATTTGCGGGCAGAGCAAGAATAGACCAATTAAATTAAACCGTTCTATTTACAAATGTACAGTGCCTAGCTCTCTTTCTCTATCTCTTTCTTTCTTTCTCTCTCTCTATCTCTTTCTCTCACTTTCTCCCATTTCTCTTTCTCTCTACTCTCTCTCTCTCTCTCCCTCCCTTCCACTGATTCAGCCTTTTGAAAGTTGTTCAGTCTGTAAGGAGAAGGTCCTATTTGACCTGTGGGAGTCTGGTGCCTGTCACTGCAGAGGCCATCAGACACCTGACACTGACCACACACACACACACACACACACACACACACACACACACACACACAAACTACAGTGACAAATCTACTGCATACACGTACTTAACACTGACACAATCAAGACCATTCAGATTCATTTAGGCTTTGTGCACAGGAGAAAACACACACATACACACACATGCACAAGTGGATACACACAGACACATACAAACGCACACAAACACACACACACCCTAAAGAAAAGAGCAAAGATGAAAGAAAAAAGAAACCCTTCCCCTAAAGCAGCAGTTCTGCAGCTCCTTCCACATCCGGAACGAGAATTTTGTCTTAATGAACCTAAAATGTTACAATTATGATTAAATGCATGCAAACTAAAAATGCATGCAAACAGTTTAAAAATGTTTACTTTAAATTAATCGTTATTACGGTTTTCATCTCGTACAACTCCAAGTGGCAGTTTCCAAACTTTGGGAAATCCTTCTGTAAACCAAACACTTCCAGTCACATTAGCCAACTGCAGCCAATCACCACTAAAAGTAAGAGTAAAAAAATCCACTTTAAAGCCAGTAATTTAACTAAACATATGGAGAAATCTCTTTAAAAAAAGATACGAAAAAAAATTATATGTAAGAAGCCCCTAAATGCCCCCCACATCAACAGCAGGCCTTGCTTGGTTCTGCGTTGCTGGTGTGTTTGATTTTGTGAATCAGGCTGAATCAGGAAAAACACCACTTCCCTTTCATCTGAACAGAAATCCCTCAATTAGAAATCGGGCCTCTAAACTGCAAGATTACATGATCAAACTCATATGAAAAGTCATACAAGGGGGATGTTGGAATTAGGTTTACTCTTTTTTCTTTCTCCGCATTTCGGTAAATCCAAAGAAACACCCACACTCCTCATCATTTGTGAGACACTCCTCCAATCGGACTGCGTATTGCACTTCTGAGCTTTAGGCTTTTAGAGCGTGACCTCTGACCTGCCTGATTCCACATGAGCGCTACCTAAACACTCCCTAAATACCTGCATGTTTACGTCCTGAAGACTTTGGCCGCTTCTTTCCTGGACGTGATTGGCTATGCAGCTTTTCGTACGGGAATTTCCCTCCAGCTTGCAAAGATGTTTATTATGTTTTCCCTAAAAGGTTTATTATGCCACCTTGAACCCATTTGACTTGGAGAGAAGGGTTCGGGTGCGGGAGTCGATGGTTGGCTCTCGTTACATTGTGTATGCTACGGAAATGGCCCGTTTCCATGCAAGCCAAAAGTTCAGTAAACACATGAGCCTGGTTAGTGCCCGGTTTCATTGAGGGCCAGTAACTGAAGATGCTGAGGATGCCTGGGTTGCTTGTGGGACTTTTATGGATCCAGCAGGCCAGTGCAGGGGCACTAACATTTGTTTTGGCCTGTAACTCGTACGGTAGTGTTTCCACAATGCAAGCAATGGGGGCAAATAGGTTACACAGCAGTGCCTCCCAACAATGACCGGAATGGACTGAATGGCTTTTAAAGGCTTCACAGTTGTTTGAATTGCCTATATGATAACATTGGCAGTCAAATCTGCATAAAATAAGTAAATAGACCAGGGGTTTTTACTACTTATCCATTTATTTGATTCAGATATTTATCCTTATTAAACATTAGAAAGTTGTAAAGGAACACCTCTAAATGAAAATAGGTAAAATCAGATGAAAGAATCTGTAACAGTGCATGCCTGACATCCTATTAACTGGATGTGTGGTGATGCAGAGTCAAATTCTAGACTGTCCTTTAACTTTTAAAGCACTTGTTAACTGTTTCATCACTTAATACGTCATATAATATCTAACACCTGTCTGGTAATCCACATTAGAATTGTAATTATAATTATATAAGGTTTTTTGCAATAGGTGAGTGATGAATAAAAACATTTTTTGGCTAATAAAGGAACTCAGATGGTGAACATACTGTAAATGTATTTCTCAACAAAGAATGTTATGTGTATTTTTAGTGAATGTTAAATGAGTTAGATGCAAATGTAGAAAATCTCACTGTGTGCAAAATTTATGTTGCGTATGGAAAATATTCATGCTAAATATATCAAAATGTTGTCAACTTCACCTCAAAACTTCTAGGAGGGGGCAATAGTCACTGGATTATTCAAATCCCAATACCAGCTTCATGATTTGATATTCTCACGATATAAATAAAATTTGAATAAAGAAAAATGATGTGACTAGACATATAACGATATGACCAGAGATATAACGATACACTCAGCCCATGATTCAATTTGATTCAAGATGCTGGCTTTACAATCTGATATTCTCACAATATTTTGAACAAAATTTGAATGAAGAGAAATGATGGCATGATCTCTCACATCCAGTCTCATTAGACAATTTCACCACTTAACTTCTCTTCATTCAAATTTTGTTCACAATATTTTGAAAATATCAAATCATGAAGTAAGTATTGTGAATCAGACTGACTTGTGGCCTTAGTGTATTATTACATCTGATGGATGTAATAAACAGAATGGGGGGTTGATCTTGATCAGTGCTGGTGGTTTTCATGGCAAAAGATGATACAAATAATTACATTTCCATGCATGACACTCTAGACATCAGCTGCCTTTTGTTCCATTCTCTATCCAAATGTTCCCACACTGCCTCAATAATATTGAGATTTGGGCTTTATCGAGACCACAAACAGTTAACATTTCTGTTTCTCTGAGTTCCGCCTTCCTAAACCAGTTTCGTTACAGGATTCGATGTGCTGTTTCTCAGTAATGTGACTGGCTTAAGCTCTATTTGCTTTAAGAAGCTCCAAAGCTCAGTCCAGTAGTTTGTGTGGATGTAGGAGAGAAAGAGGATGTTTTTATACTAACAGTTCGAAAATGTGGAACACATCCCGTTTGGTGTTGAATCAGTAGGCCTAGTGTTGCACGGTAAACTGACACTCAAAATGTACCCCGTCCTTGTATTTATGATCCGGATATAGTTAACTATATTTTTTATATTTATATGGAATTACACATTTCTAGATCATTGGTTTGAAAAGGCAACAGTACATGTCTTAAAATGAACTTCAGGGTTCCAGTCATTTGACAAATTAAATAAATATTGTGAACTTTGTTACTGATTACTGGACGACAGTGCCAACCTGTAGGCCTCCATCCCCTATATGTATTATGCACATGTACTTTGATGTTAATGTATGAAAGATGTTAGCAGTTGCATTATGACTGGAGTAAAGTTATAGTTTTTGTGTCCTCATCAATGTAAAAATCAAACCTACACCCTTGGTCCATGATGCACATTGGCACACTATTGCATTGCGATCTCATGGATTTTTGATCATTCTTATACCGCTTGTAGGCTGGAGGGATTTCTAAAAAATAAAAAACTTTACTCTGTTGCTAGGCTGTGCTTTTGCATCCTGAAGGCTGGTCAGTGCTCTCTGGCAAAGCCAGCTGTATCATTTGGTGGTGTCGTAATACTTTGGATCTGCAAAGAGTTTAGGCTGGCGACTGCAACTACTCATCTCTCATCAATGTTTACATGAGGGTCTTTGTTCACAAAAAGCTTTTTCCACTGAAAACAACTGGAAATAGCTCATCATCATATCTGCTGAACTTGTGGACCACATGAACGTGAACAGCAGAGCATTGTATAATAAATAATGCACCATAATCAACACCTTCAAAAATGGAGTTTGTTGATCAAGCCTAAAATTGGGTTTCCCTTTAAAGACCTGGTTCCTCTCACTTGTTTTTCCTCATTTCATAGAGAGTTCCTCATTTTGAGTCTTGGTTCTTCACATTGGTTCTTCATGCTCTGGGGGATTCTCCTTTTGAGTCTTGATTGCTCAGTGTGGTTCTTCATACTTTCCACATTACGTTCTATAAATATCCATTGTTTAAAAACAATCTGTAAAATAACTTTATTATAACCTTTTTCTTATATTAATTTAATTAGAATTTCATTCTTTATATTCATTTTATTGCAACCTTATTATGGATATTAACTTTATTAGAAATACATTTTGTCAATTCCTTTATTATAACCACTTCTCCATAGTGATTTAATTAGAATTTCATTCTTGATATTAACTTATTAGAAACTTTATTATGAATGTTAACTTTATTACAGCTTCATTATGAATAATTAACTTTATTATATGATATAAATGTTTACATATGTTTTCGAATTGTTTTATAATCAATGTTTATTATAAAATTTATTCTGGGTATTAACGTTTTTCAAACTTTATTATGGTTATTAACTTTATTAGAACTTTCCCTTTAACTTCATTATACAATACTAACATTTACATATAGGTTTTTTACAGGATGCTGACTGACTTGAAGGATGCTGACCGGCAGTGTGCATTTAATATTAATGAGCTGAGCAGTATATCGGTTTTTCAGCACAGTATCTGGACACACATTTCTGCACACATTTATCAGTTTTACAGCCCAGCAACTTCACACGTTCCCACTCTGTAATAAAGACAGAGTGAGCTGAGCTCTATCTGCTCATTAACCAGAGGGGCCTCTGGTGCTCAGCAGGGCAGAGTGTCATGAGTAAGAGCGATAAATGAAAGGCCACTGCAGAGACAAACATACCCTTAGTAAGCATGAGGGCATTTGCTTGTGTTTGCAGCTAAAAGTTATTTCACTGATAATCTATTGACTATTATTCATTTACTGCTTTGAGTTAAATGATGTCTTGGTAATAAACATCCATGTCATTTTAATGCAGAGTGTGTGCATGTGTGTGAGTGCATGATTGAGAGTGTGTGCTTCATTATTTATGGTGCAGGCCATAACATGGCGCCCTGACACACACACACGCACACACACAGACATACATACAGATGTATGGCTGTATAGCTCAGTAGGTTCAGTGTTTCATTTGCAGGCAGCCGTGAGAAAGAGAAGCAGCCATCAGGTCACAGCAGGCTGCTTTACTCCGTAGTCCAGTGCAGGGGGCCAGGGAGGGTTCTAGAAGGGGCAGGTGGGGGTGCTAGGGGCCATAGGGCCCCTCTCCATGCGTAACCTGAGCAGATTTGGTTGTTAAAGCAGAAGAAGTCAGGCCATGCATGGTTTACTGATGCTCTTCCGACTCTTCTTTATTACACAGCCTATGTGTGTATGTGTGTGTGTGTGTGTTTGTGTGTGTGTGTGTGTGTGTGTGTGTGTGTGTGTTTGGTTTGTTATGTCTTATCAGAAACAACAAAATGTTGCTAACCATGCAAATTGCATTACATTTTAAAGGGCCTCAATGCTACATTTTTCCTGTTTTCTCCCGGAGGTCCACTTTTGAGGTTTACGTAGTTTTATGTACAAAAAACGTTATTTGTTTGAAGGCTGGCCCATCTATTCTGATACAACAGGAGAGCTTCTGTTGCACAAACTGCTGAAAACGTTCATGCTGACTGATAGAAGGGGTCAGAAAACACAGTTTAGCACCATTTGCTGTGTAAAGGGCTGCAGACCAGTCAGAGTGCCCATGTTGACCCCTGTCAATGGAATTGCCTACAATGGACATGTAAGCATCAGAACTGGATCATGGAGCAATGAGAAAAGATGGCCTGGTCTGATAGATCATGGCCGGCTGTGTGTGCATCACTTACCTGGAGAATAGATGGCACCAGGATGCATTATGTGAAGAAGGTGAGGTGGTGGCGGTAGTGTGATGCTATGGGTGATGATCTGCTGGGAGTCCTTGAGTCCTGCATTTACATGGATATTTACTTGCCACCTGAATACTGCGGACCAAGTTCATTCCTGTTCCCTTTTGGCAGTTCCTCTTTCAACAGGATAACACTGTAAACACTGTCCAGTTTGAGGAACATCACAAAGTTCAAGGTACCTCCAAATTCCCCACATCTATGGGACTTATTAAACAAGTTAGTCCAGTCCATGGACTTAATGATTTATTATCATTACACACAATATCTTTATTATTATGTGCAATAATATTATTATGTGCAATATCTCTATTTATGTTGCCATGCAATAATGGACTCTGTATAACTCCAAACCACTGTTAGTGTTCATTAGTAAACTACTTCAGTGGTCATTTTACTTATTTATCTATAGTATTTATATCCACCTCTCTTACTGACCACAGCATTTTGTGTATACAGTATAGTGTATTTAGTACAGAGTATTTTCTTGAAAGTTTTATTTTAACTTCATACAAAAATGTATATTGTGCTTGTCTTTGTGTCTCCGTGAGTCTGTGCAGTTATAACATCAAAAGTTTCCTCTGGGATCTGACACAAACATTGATAAGTCCAGAAGCTTGCAGTGATGTCAGCCGCTCTATACAGTCAGAACTCTGCTCCTGTTAAAGGAGGACCGTCTCCCATAGCCCATCTTTCCCCCAACCACATGCCCTCCCCTCAGAAAACCATAATATTATGCTAGCAATCATGCGGTCGCTCTAGAGGGCAGGCCAGGGGCACTCCACGACACCACCAACATCTGAGGAACATTCTCTCTTCCTCTCTCACTCTTTCCATTCTACAGAAAGAACGATCACTGCATGTTCTTCATGAGCCTCCCTGTCAGGTTCTGTCGGAGGACATTAACCATGAGTTCTACACTGTTCCATGTAGGACAAACTCTTCTATGTGTCCATATCATGGAAAGTGTATGTTTGAAAAACGGGAGGCTGGAAAGTTCAAATGAATTGGGGCTGATTATGTAGGTAAAACTAGACAAAAGTGGATAAAAATGTAGAATAAATGAGTTTCACCTGTGAATGACCCTCATTCTGAACATAAGCAAGAATGGTGTGTAGGTGTGTGTGTGTGTGTGTGTGTGTGTGTGTTAGAGATTTTATGTAGTAACCCCTTGATCATTAGGCCTATTATTCAGCATTCAGTGGTAACTGTGAATGTAAATTATTAAGTAACTACTAACTACTATCTATCTATTACTAATATCTATGATGAATTGTTTAGTATATATAATGAATTATTCAGCATCTACTATGAAATATTTTACTACTATAAATAGCAACTATAAATAATTCGGTATCTGTTATGAATTCTGCACTATTTTACTAGTTTACTATGAATTATTCATTATCTACTATCCACTATTCAACTACCATGGATCATTCAGCATGTACTGTGAATTAAACAATAATTATTTAGTGAATCATGCACTTATAACTATTAATTATTCAGTATCTACTATAAAATATTAAACTACTATAAATAATTTTGTATTTATTATAAAGTATTCAGTATCTTCCATGAATTCCTTAATATCTACTATGAATTTCAGCCTCTATTGTATATAATTCAGTAAATTCTATAAAACTAAACTGTATGTTCTCTAGTTTTGTGAGCAGGGATTTTTAAGGGTGGTGCACATGGACCCTTAGATTTTTTAAGTTAAGTTATTCATTATAAGAGTTTATAGGTCAAGACATGAAATATTTTTCAATGCACAAAACACACACAAAGCTTCAGCACAGAACACTGTGAAAACTCTGTGAAAAGGTCCGGACACACTGGAGGCTCTGCAGGAATGTGAAACAGGCCGGAATAGTGGGATCAACTCTGAACCATGAAAGTATTCCCAACAGAGGGATTTCATACACTTTGGACTGTGAACACCACACAGTACAATAACACCTGTCTACATGCATTTGTGTGTGCGTGTGTGTGTGTGTGTGTGTGTGTGTGTGTGTGTGTGTGTTGTTGTTGTGTGTGTGTGTGCGGCAGTTACACAGTGCGTGGCAACAACACAGTGGGACACACATACATACAAAGTTCGGCCCATTAATTATGTATTACAATATTAAAAAATCTGCATTTTCTCTTGTTGCTGCCACATAATTATTATCAACATTATCTCACCCCTCCAGTCCTGGCTGTGTTATTCATTTATTAATTATACAACTAATAACTCAATAAGTATTCCGTGGCTATAATAAGTAACTATTCTGAATGTTTTATTTCTAGATGTTCTTGAGTTTGTTAGGGGAACACATTAAGTAGCAAAGGTGAAGGTGAAGGACATTTCAATCCCAGAGCTTCTGCAAACACCTCACACAACTGCATTAGACACGCCATATTGCAAAAAGGGGCCTGGCACTTGGGTGACTTCAATACACCTGTCCCAAACAGCTGTGTGTGTGTGTGTGTGTGTGTGTGTGTGTGTGGTGGTCCTGAGAATGCAACTGTTCTCAATGCCTGCACCTGTCCTCACCTCTGACATGTGTATGAGGCCCACCGCAGTCTCAACACAGTGCATGTAATACATTTTTTTCTCATTATTACACATACAAACACATTTTGCCACTTTTCATCATGATCAGTTTGTGCTTTCAGCTCAATATCTCTGACTTATGCTCTTCTACAGACTGTGTGATTTCAATTATCTTAAATAATCATTAAAAATCACAGTGTGCGACATGGCTCAAATAAACTTGAATATGATGTGTGTGTTGATATACGATGGTGTGTGAAGGTGTGTCAATGTAGGATGGTGTGTGTGAAGGTCTGTAGATGATGTATGATTTCTTGGTAAATACGTCATTTCATGCTGCATTTTGATTGGCTGGTAAGTAGACGTATGTTGTAGAAGCACCCATGTGAGATAGTGGTCCAGAAAATAATCACAGGCTGTCACATGCTGTCTTTAGTGATGTCTGTCTTTGAACCTCTTTTACAGAACGACGTAGGACAACCGTTTTTAGGAGCCATAACCAAAGAAATCAACACGGTTGTTTTACAATTGGCATCTTTCACCTGGGAACAGCCCAAAATTGTGCAGTGTAGATTATTGCTCCAGTCTTTCAGCCCACAGAGGCCTTCCCACAACCTGAAATGAGAGCTCAGAGGTGTTAGAGGTTTATGGGATTATCAGCCTGTCTGCTAATCCTTACACACATACCCTAATGGCACGCCCCAACACACCCTAAGACACAAACTAAATACAATGTGTAAGATACGTGAATAGGACCAGACTCAGTCAGACTGCATTCTGTAACTTCTGTTAATATGAGTGTGTGTTTGTGTGTGTGGGTGGCTGAAGATGTTTCTGCACTCATTTCATCAGGTGTCAGTGAAACCCATTAGTTGAAGAGATCAGACTGACCCATTTTTCTTGGACTGTTCCAGGGTTTTGCCTCTCAGACAGCCACGCAATAGTCTTCCGGCCTTTGCTGACATGTTCTATTTTTTTTACGTTGTTGTTTTGACAGTTCCACCTTTGGCCTTCCCTGTTTTCATTTAGTCACAGCCAGTGCTTTCAGGGGTCATTTTGTAACCATGACAACAGAGCACCGTATTGCTAAAAGTTCTGGACTGTGGAAAATCTGATCAGTCCTTATTTATCCTGAGAACTGTAAGTGATCTGGTATCTCATGAGGACTGAAAGGACTTTTAAGGCCCCAAGAACCGCACTACATTGTGCCACAGTTGCAGGGCCAACTTTGAGTATGCTAAAAGAGAGCAGGAAGGTAAACAAAAGCTATGCTGTATTACCAATGGTAATATATTATTTGTAAACTATTCTCAAATACATTTGGTTTAATGTGGTTAACAGGAGCCATGACATTTTAATAAGGTTAACTATAGAGTTTCAATCCTTTGGAATTTTAGTCCAAATTGACTCTCGAGTCTTTGAAGTGTGACTCCAAGTAGAGTCTTGCATCTCAAGATATACTGTAAGTCTAATTCGTGATTCAGGGAATGTGAGTCTCAGCCAAGTTTTGAGTCTCTGGAAGTGTCAGTCCGAGCTGAGTTCCGAACCTCTGGGAGTAAAGTCTTGAGTCTCTTGAGACTCAAGTCTTGGGAAGTTTGTTAGTATGAGTCTTGAGTCTCTGGGACTATGAGTCCTAGTCATGTTTCGCAACTTTTAGGTGTGAGAGTGAGTCAAGTCTTGAGTCTCTGGTATGAAAGTAGATCTCAAGTCTTGAGTCACTGAAGAGTAAGCCATTTTTTGCGGTTGCAAGTCTGAATGAATTCTGTCTTAGGTTTCTGGGCTGAGGCAGGTCTCAACTCTAGAGTTTTAGTGACTCAAATGTCTGAACTGAATTATTCAACTACTTAGCAAGAATACAAGCTAGCATTTTCTATCTGCATCACTTTAATCCCTGTTTGTTCATTCTTTGACACTCAGAAGATTATCTTTCTCTGTGTGAGATTAACTCCAAAAGACCATGACCATGACTTCATCACATGGAGCGTTACTGGCTGTTTTATGAAACTTGTTTCAGCAAATAAAACCTGGATGTCTCAGCAACAAAATCTGCGGGAGAGTTTCACCATGTACGACCAGCCCAAGGCCATGGGTCGGTGTTGACAGAGGGTCAGGACGGCGATGGTTAGCAGCTGAGGCAGTGTGAATGTGGACATGGTCCCGAGTGCTACCCCTGCACATGTTGCTCAAGCAGCTATGATGTATTCTTGGACGTTCTCTCATGCATGGCTCGGGGCTTTACTCCATAGGAGCTTAGCGAGGCCTTGCTATATATCAGAACTAAGAGATATTGTCTGAAAACACACACAGAAAACAGGCCTTTTACTACTCTATAACCTGAACACCACCTTGTTAAGACTCCCCATCATTTATACTGGCCCACAGTGTTTACTGTCTACCTCACTGACATGCATTAATCTGATAAAATAGATGTCTAAAATGTGTCTGCTCGTTCTCCAGGATATTTCTCTATATCCAAAGACCATTTTTTATTCCTGAAAGTAAAGGTTTTTTTTTTTTTATCATCACATGTTTTTGATACCTGATTACATTGATTACTTGTGTATGAGTGACAGATTTCACATTGTTATTATTTTGGTGGCTGTAATACAGCACCGTTTGAAGAATATAGCTCATAAAGATAGACAACCAGACTAAAGTACTGACTCCCCATGAGGGGGTTAGTTTTAAGATGTTATATTGAAGGACCCCAAATAAACACTGAGGGATGTCAAATCCCACCCATATAAATACATTTTAAGACATATTATAGGTAATAAAAATATCTAATTGCTGAGTGCTGAGGTTGTTTCTACATTTAACACATTTGCTAATCTAGTACTTATTTCCATGCAAATATTTTTTTATGAATTTCGGATGGAAAGCTTGTCTGGTTCAGAAGTGTTTGCATCATTTTATTAGACTCTTATTACAAATGTTACAACCAGCCCCTCAGTTACAGTTCAAGTTCAAAATAACTATATGTAGGGTAATCTTCACTCTTACTTGGTTTTGTTCTGAATTGTTTATAAAGTGTTGGTGCTAGAAACAAAATTCACATGTTCCTTTGTTCAGGATATGTGATGTTTGATTGTGTAAAAGAATGATTAATATTACTGAAAGACTTTTGAAATTATTTCGTAAAATCCAAAATGTGCCCTGCTGTTCTCTGCAGTAGTGTTCCAGTATCCAGGTATTTTGAAACATATCTTATGATCCTGTTGAAAGCTCTTCTGCAGAAGAAGAGACTTCTCCATTCGTCGCTGTGTGGGAGGAGTGTGAGAATGAGTGTGCAGCCTGTCATATGAATGTGTGTGAATGTGCAGTTAGAGCTCTGGGAGTTTTCTGCAAGAAATTAACTATACTCAGCCTCTTTCTGAGAGGCTTTACGTCATCTCTCTCTCTCCCTCTCTCACTGTGCTCTGCCAGAGTCGGTTGTTCCATTTAGCTGTATCCAATGTTTTGCCATTTTGTTTGAAGAAAAAAAATTGAAATATTCAATCATACTTGTTTCTAGGCATAGAAGGCCCAGAAAGTGACTGCAGCTAAATGAGTTAAAAATACTGCATAGAGTTTCAGCTTGGAAAATCGCACTCAGAAACAAAAGTGCTCTTGGTGGCGTCCCAATTCACAACCCACATCCATACTAGAAACACACTTTTCAAATAAAAACTTGTCTTAAAAGTTCTACATGCTGACAGAGTCATAAAATTAACTTTACCAACATCTTATCTTATTATAGAGTACATCAGAATGTTGCAAAAAGTTCCCTTTTCTGCTGCTCCGAGCATTTGGAGACATTGTAGGTTAGGATAAAATAAACAGGCATCTTCTTCCAGGGAGGGTCACTGCAGTTCTGGTTGTTTAAAACTTCTTAACTACTGTCCTATCAGTGGAAAGGGGCATTCTCCGACATTGAGCTATTTTATAGCTCTTGATGGATGTAAGGTTACTGCATTTTTATCTTAGCTCATTAGGATGTTCTCTAATCTTCCATTTATGTTGATAAATAGGCAGTCAGTGATGACCACTTAAGTGTCCATGAATACTCAGGTAGGCTTAATAAATGGAATACAGATGGGAACATGCTTCACATTTGATCATAAGAATTTTGTCTTTAGAAAATCAAATCAATGTTTCTTAGGCTAAATATACGTGAATTCATGCTGAGTTTGTTCACTTTTTTTCACAGTAGAGCAGTTATTATTATAATTATTATGATTATAATATTTCCATCATAATTTTATATAACTGACTATTGTTACACCATAAATAAATTATGTGTTACAGATAACATATTTGTTTATGATGTAACAGGGTCTGGTGTTCCATTATAAATCTCATGCATTCTAAAATTAATAGATTATATACATTTTATGTTAATCTATTTTTATGATGTTATAGTGTTAATTTCCAGGCCTTGCAGGTTATTAATTAGGTGCTAAAACATTATGTGCAATATCTAATTATTATTATGTGCAATATTCTTACTATAGTGAAATATCACTATCAGTATCAATAATAGTAACACTGATTTCTATTACCTACAATAACAGACTCCTAATCGCTAGAATCACTAGAAATTCACTTTATTATAAGTTACTGATCTATAGTATTTATGCCCCAGCATTTGTGAATATGGCATAGTGTTTTTCGTATTGAGTATTTTTCTGTAGAGTTTTTATTTTTTTGTACTTTATATTGTTCTTGTCTCTGTGTCTCTGTGTGTCTGTGCAGTCGTAACACAAGCATTTTCCTCTAGAATCAATAAACGTTTACTGATTTTGATTCAGATAATTGCATTTAAGAAGGTCAGTGAGAATTCTATGCTGAAAAGTGGACTCCCCAGAGACTCCCCAGAGACAATAAGTGATCTCACTCTGCGATGCTCTGTACATATGGAGGCAGTTGTGGAATTTGAGTGTAATGGCACATGGAGCCTCGATGTTGCCTTCCTTTTTTAGAGAGGAATATGCCCTTGCTAATCTTCTCCTGGGACCCAATCAGAAGGAGGGCCTGCTGCGCCTTCGCTTGCCTGTCTGTGATTGGCTGGCACCGAGGCCGGGTGGCTGTGGGTGAGCGGCCAGAGCCTCAAAACTCACGGCCCCTCCGTGACATCAGAGGGAGACTTGGTGCCATGGCAGCATTGCAGTGGAGCTCAGCTCCAGGCCCCGCTCACGCCTGTAAATATTTATGTCTCCCAGGAAGTGGCAGAGGGCTTGCTTACAGTACCGTGCACAGCAGGGGTAGGGGGGTTGGGGTGGGGGTGGGGGGTTTGATCCATTTTGATGGATATTAAGAAAGAGCATTCATGGGAAACCTTCAGATGTTGCTTGAGGTGGCTAGCTGCTCCTTCCCTACACAGCTTAAGAAGTGGAGTGGTGTGGAAGAGCTTCAAATAGTTTTCCCAAATAACATTATGAATTGCAATAGCTTATTTCCCTCTATGAACCCATGATTGCGTGCCTCAATCTGAAAGCAACCTCTTACCTCTTGCCTCCTCCTTGCCGCCAATAATGTGGTCCTGAGGAACAGTTCTCCAGGCTTGCTAAACAACTTTTAAAGACTCTCATTTTCAGTCCAGTCCCTGAACCTGACCAGTTTCAGAGGAATGTTTTTTATTTGTTAAGCCACCCAGTGACCTACGTACGTATGAATTATTCAAGCAAAATAAAAGTCCTAAACCAGTGAAGAAACAGATGCAGATGATTCCAGATGATCAGGCGGTGATCAGTATACTAGTGGTGCTGAATGCTGAGTGGTTGGAACTCCTTTAT